>JAUUEB010341000.1:0-12556 GCA_032362205.1 Clione limacina
TGCTTTCATAGATAATGCTGTTGAACAGCTGGGTGATGGTGGAGAAACCACTTTCTCCAGAGGCTTTCAGCATCTCCACAACAACACCAGAGCTGCCAGCGGCTTTGCCATCCTTCATGCAAGCCAGGGCTTTTATGACGCAAATCCCAATTCTTCTTTCTTTTTAAGCTTGTTGTGGGATAATTCGCAGAATCTACTGAATGTAAAATAAAATGAAATTCTTGTGAATATCGTAAACTAAATCATTGTGTAAAATAAGAGTTATAATTTTTTTTCAGATTGAGGTTCGGGATGGAAAAGTTTTTTTTGAAGCCCCCATAGACTTAAAGAAGAATGTGAATCTTCTTATGAACCTCAAATGCCCTGAACGCCTTTTTGTGAAGATAAATGATTATGACAACAAAGCTTTCATTATCAGTAAGTATACAAGAGTTTGTTGCATGTAATTTTGGTTTTTGAGATCATAGTTAAAGCTTAGTTTTAAAGGAGTTTTCAATCAATGCTGAATTGTCAAAAAAGGATTTCAATTGAATTGACATTGGATGTGCTTTGGGCAACTGAAAAAAGAGAGTATTGTTATACATGCTTACGCTGCCTTATTTGAATCATACCTACAGAGAACGATAAGGAAAGGAGTCCATATCAAACAATCAGAATTAGACAGCTTTGTTTTTTTCCTAGGGATATGTTCAAATAAGAATCAAGTGAACATCCCCTAAAAAGGTGCAAATACTCTTAAGATTTAATAATGTAAAACACATTTTGGTTGGAAAATCTCTCACCAACTTAGTTTAAATGACCTTATATAGACAATATAATAGATAATAGATAAATGACATTTCAAATCAAGGAAAGTTCCATAAAAACTTATTTTGTGCAAATAATGTGATTGAATTAAGGGCAGACAATTGTAATGCTACTGGTCTCATTATAGTGATGTAAAATTAATGTGACTGAAATTGGATGGCTGTTTGAGGTTATGCTGGTTACAGGGTCTGGAGCTGAAAACTGTTCATCCTACTCCGTACCCCTATGAAAAACTGTAGCAGAAGATTGTGATGTTTGATCTTCATTATTCCTCAAAGATGCCATCACAGCTGAGTGAGATACAGAGAAAATTTTAAAACAAATCATTCTCTTCTATGTCAATCTAGTTGTCCTTTGAACTTGACCAAATGTCATGTAATTAAGGTACACATTTTCTTAAACTGTTTTGTTATTGATTATAAAGTATAAGTCAAGTAAAGTTTTGTCATTAAGACATCACAAACAAAGACAAGAAAAACAAATTTTCAGCACTTTTTATGATTTAAATTACAATACTTTACTTCACATTTACCTAACACTTTGTAGTCAACACATTTTTTATATGCTATTAATTATTAGACAATTGATAACAGTTTGAAATAAAGTAAGAAAAATAAAATCCTATTTATGAAAAGGATGATAAATAGAAATAATATTACATATTCTTAACACAAAAACTAGACAATCTATTGTATAAAAAAGGAACTCTCATTGATAATGAGCGAGTAAAGAATATGTGCATTTGAAATAATACAAACTTGCAAGTATTTTTCATTCCACAGACAAAAGATGTTTCTTGAACAAACTGATGCAAGAAGTTTCTAGTAGTCCAAGTTATACATTTGCAGAGACGGTGCTGAATCAACTCTTACTCTGTCAAAATTCACAGCTCAGAAAGAGAACTGCTGAAGAGGCTGTTCAGACAGAGACAAATAGTCCAGACGATAAAAAATTAAAATCAGATAAAGAGGATGTTTGGTCTGAGCTTCCCTGCAAAAAGCAAAGAATAATATCACCACTTGGAAATTGTTCTGAGATGGATGTTAGCTTAAATCCTGTGGAGGCATGCAGTTCCTCTTTTCAGCCAAATAATTCTGATTTTCTTATCCAAACTGCCCAATTAGCAGAACAAACTACAACACCTGATAAAAATATAAGTCAAGAAAATGCTAGTGATGCCTCTCTGCCTGACCAACAGCTCTTGACACATCGTAGTCAAACACTTTCTAGCAAGAGACCAGATGATGTTGCCAATGGAGCAATCACTTTTCGCATGTCTGTCAAGTGCTCTGGAAAAGTAAGGAGATGGCTACAACTTGTGGTATGTACTGTTTTGCTTTATTTTTTTTTTAATTATTAGTTCTTATAAGGATGTATAAAAGTTATGATATGTGTGATGGAATTGGGAAATGATGCACTTTTGGTAAAACATGAGTTCTTTGTACATGCAAATTTAACAACTTATCTATTAACTTTAGTATTTTAGTAAGTTTTAGATAGCTATCTTATCCACATATCTTGTCAGTTGTCTATTCTATTTTCAGAGATTATCCAAAGACATGGCTTGGAGAGTGACAAGAGCAACTGGTTGGATAGTTGAATTGCGTAACCCTATGGTCGAGGTATGTTTTTTAACTTTTTATATGGCACAATATATGTTTATTTCATTCAATTATTCATAATAAGATATAATAATCACCTGATATTTTATTTGTCTACTAACCAATCAGCCAATTATGTAACAATTACAAGATTTTGATACATAACTTTTAAAAAAGAAAACTTAAAATTAATGATTCCGGTACTGGAGACAATCAGGTCAAGTATCCTGTAGATATTCAAAAGTTAGCATTTACAAGGTAGCAATTTTAATTTATCTTCATTTATCTCCTCAATTGGATTAATATAATGAGAAAAAGTAGCTCAATATTCTTTTAATTTCTCAAGACATGTGCTAGTTTGCAGTTATATCAATGTTCATCCAACCATCTGCGTTTTTTCAGATTTGTGTTCACATTTCAGATGAGCATGTGACTATGGGTGTTCCTTTAACAAAGTAAGTCAATAGATGGTGTTAAACCATGGTACGACAAGTATTTTAGAGAAAGAAATAAGGTATCCAAGAAATAACATCTATTGTGCCAAATCTACTTCTTTATTGAAAATCAATTAAGATGTTTGAATTTGCTTAGAACAACACATATCTCGTTAAAAAAAAAATTCTATGCAAAAAGGAATGCAATTAAAGAATAGATAGATGGGTAAGATTTAACAAATTTTGATGAGACAAATGTATGAAACTTAATTGCATGTATAAAAATCACTTCTCAGAAATTTAATATTTTGGTGCAAATTGCTCGACATTAATTCAGAAATTAGATAATTTATAAATCAAGGACCTAATGTATGCAGATGATTATGTTGATAAGAAGACAAGAAAGGATTTTGCTATCTAGGACTAAGATAAAGAGGGAGACCAAGGATGTGATAGTTTGAAAGCATGGAATTGTTGTTCAGAGAAGATAGACACACCAGCCCTCAATATATAAGTAAAAAGGGAATGGCATCGAAAAGAATCTCAGGGCGTACAAGTCGAGACTTCTATGATCCCTTCTCCAAAGATTGATTATTTGAGAGGAAATAAGGTGTAAGCTGTGTATTTTAGTGCTATTATAGTATCCGTTAGCCACCTCATTGAAAAGCATGGAAGCCACCTCATCATCATTGTTTTAAATTTGCAGACAACCTTTGTCTAAAAGGCCTTACCTGAGTGACCCCGGTTTAAGAGCCCCAGTTGCCTGGATCATGTATCATCTTGCTCAAGTAAAGGTATACTTAATGTCATTGTTATCCAGTGTTTTTTTTTTATTTGTGAGTAAAGAATAATTATTAATTTGTTTCATTTTATCAGAAAACTTATATGTTTTGTTTTATTACATTTAAAATGTCAACATACTAGTCCTTACTTCAGTGATAGACTCGACTTAACTAAATGTAAGTAATATTATTATCTTTTCAAAATCAAGCTTGAAAATTGTAATTACCTCATATCATGCATTGTTTTTTATAATAATAATCTAGACATTTAGAATATAATTGTAATATAAACAGTAGGCACTGCAGTGAATCCATGTGTCATTGGGAAATCAGGTAATTTTTCTTAAAAAAACTCTCTCCCATTGTCATATCACAGATCTGTTTTTGAAATACCTGACTGTGTATCCACTCACTAAACTGGCCAATTGCACTTGGTGTGTATTTGAATCAGTATGTCTGCGATGACATGCAATTTTTGTCATTGTACATTAACAAACTGTTGATTAGTAATCCTGTGTATATGGAATAGCATGTGTACCGTATTTGGGTTTTGTCACAGATCCCAAGGGTTTGATTTTGAGCATATATACTACATATCACCATAATTATTATCACATTAATTCTTATGTCTCCAGGAAAATGACAGAATCCTTGATCCAATGTGTGGCAAGGGTACTTTGCTCCTTGAAGCTTGCTCAGAAATGAAGGTAGAACAAATATATAAAACTCAGTTTAGAATTAACTCTCATTATTTAATATTATTTTTTTTAAATTAACCAAAACCAATAAGCTTTTTCATTTAATATAATAAGAATAATAACAGACTCATTGCATTTGTGTGATTTATTTTGGCATCAGCATGCATTTAACAAGCATAGGTGGGAATTGAAAAAGTAAGTTTAGGAAGGAAAGTAAAAACGACAGACATAATGCGCAAAGCATGCGATCCATTGAGGGTTCAAAGTGTAGGGACTTCTGATTTAAATTAAAAAATCATGATTTATTATATTATTTCCATGTTAAACAAATACGTCACAGATAAAGAACCATATAAAATCACATCTGACTACTTTTTGGTTTAATTTTTAATTTAAAAAAGAATAAAACACCATAATTTTTTTATATTTCTCCATGTGTGAAAAAATGACTTCAGCTTCCTCTCAACTAAATAGCTATCTACATACCAATGAATCAAAAGCAGCATATACCTTGGTAGAAGATCAATGTAAGGATCCATTCTTTGTTCACTTGGCTTCATCAGAAAAGAATAAAAAAATATCGAAGAAATCACGGTTTAATTCAAAGTAATCATTATTTTTTTAATTAAAAAAATCACACCCAACCTTTGTTATCATGCTATCCAAATCACAAGAAGATGGTTCTTTGTATTTAATACATATTACAAATTGAGGGGTTGATAGAGAGAAAACAACATGTTCACTGTACACAATTAATTGTATTCCGTTTTTAGATATATCTACCTGTCAAATTATCATCAACTTTTTTGTCCAGTTTAATATAATGATGCTAAAATATTTCAGAAGGCCATTTATTTTGGTGCAGACATTGATGCCACACAAATTTCTACAGCTGCCATGAATGTGAATTCTGCAAATTTCTCAAGCAGCATTGAGCTGATGATTGCAGATACCAAAAGTAAGAACCAGCTGCGTAGCCAGGATTTTGAAATTTGGGGGGAAAATCTGTATATACTCAAACCAATGGCTGCGTAGCATTAAAAAATCAGGAAATATTACGTTAACTTATGGACAAATTTCAAAATTGTTTTTGGTTTATCATAGATGGATCTTTTCCAATCATTTTGAAAAAAATTATCAACCTATCTTCAAAATCATGGTACAATGTCGTTGAAAATAAGAACAATCGAGGCTCGAGTTGTGTAAACCATGACTTACTCGAAATTGGTCTAACATTCTTACTTTTCAAGATAGAGCTTTTTTTTAAATCACTGTCCCGGGACCCCTACCTATCTCATTTATGATGGGGCCCTTGTAGCACGTCTCTTATGAACTTGAGAAAAGAAACGTCAACATCTTTTATTTTTTCTGTGTTTTACATTTTTTAAATATATTTTTATCTTTCTTTTGCTAAGCGTCCCCTTGAGCTCTAGTAAGTTCTGAGTGGGGCCCAAGGCCATCAGGTCCTACATGCCTCCTCATAAGGAGCCTCTTGAGCTCTAGTAGTAGTAGGTTCTGGATCGAGGCCTGAGGCCATCAGTTCCTACATGCCCCCCTCATGAGGGCCACTCTGGCTGGGGCTGTTTTCTTCTATATCATCTTCCCTAGGTTTAAGGAGAAAATCAAAAAGGGGCATCCAAGGTTGGGCCCCCCCCCCCCGCGCGCCGCAGGCAGTACGGACCTTCTGCTACGCCACTATACCGAGGAGGCATGGCAAATGTATCTTAATTTTCTTTAAACAGAAAATATGACAGGCTCTAGTTGAATTTGGTCAAGTGAAGTTCAATTTCTGTATTCAACAGACTACCTATCATTAATTTATACCACTTAGTCAAATTCTTCTTGAAATAATTAGCTTTGATGTATGCTATTTTTGAGTCACCCTATATATAAAACTGTGAGTGGGATGTGGAACTTTAAAAAATATTTTTTTGTACTGTGTAAGTTGTTAGAACTGATGACAATGATGATTGCAGGTACCAAATGTAAGAACTTTCATTTGTTCATCTTGCCAATAGTCATTAAAATGTCCTAACTACTATACTGAAAACAAAATGTTTTTATCTATAATGTTTCGGGAGTTAATACGATTTCTTCTGTATAACTATTTTTAGCCCTTATTTAAGTTATCAGTATTCTGCATACTCTATACCAAAAATCGCTTATCAGAAAATGTTCTTTAGTTTCTACGCATTTTTATATATGTGCAGTTTCTAATGTATCTTATTTCAGGTTTACCACTCCAAGATGAACTGTTTGATGTTGTTTTATGTGATGCTCCCTTTGACCAAAAGCACAGCATCTCTGGTGCTGATGTGGAGCAGTTCTATCTTCAGGTTTTGTCAGAAATTTGCAGGTTTGTGATGCTTTGAGGTTTGCATTATAAAGGGCCTTAAAGATGCTTGAAATGTATTAATCAATTATATATTTTATTTATGTCATTTAATTTACCTTTTTTATCAGAAATAATGCTTATATGGAAGTGCCTGGTCAAAAGATGTTTTTTCAAAATTATTGATGCAAAAAGGTGGCAATTAAAGAGTACATAGATTGGTAAGATGTAACAAAAGTATGAAACTTAATTGCATGTATGGGAAGCACTTCTCAGAAATTTATTTTTGGTGCAAATTGGTCGACCATAATTCAGAAATTAATTAATTTATGAATTGAGGGCCCGATGTATGTCGATGATTATGTTGATGAGAACACAAGAAAGGATTTTGCTATCTAGGACTAAGATAAAGAGGGAGACCAAGGATGTGATAGTTTGAAAGTAAGAAAAAGTTATGCATGAAATTGTTGTTCAGTCATTGCTTTAAATTATAGATTATTCACAAACAAGTTTGTTTTAACCAGATTCTGCTTGTATAACAGGTAATCTTCAATGTATACATTTCAGAGTGCTGAAATACCAAGGAAGGTTTGTGTTACTCACAAGTCAAGTCATTAAAGCCAAACTGTGTTGTCTCATGACCTCACAGACCAACACAAGCGAGGCCAGTCAGAGTGTACTCAGTTTTGATTCAAACAGTGACAACAGCAAACTGAACAATCCTTTACAATTGACGTTACAGTCGGAGCATTATGTCAAGCTAGGGGAGACTGATGCCTACATCATGGTGTTTGAAAAAACATGATTAGTTAATGAAAAAACTTGTTAGTTTAAGCAGGCAGTATTTGAGAGCTGGAGAAAAAGCAATGGTTCAAGACTTGCATGGCTATTATTGAATAATAAATATCCAGACTGACTATCTATTGGAATCAGGATAGGCTGATGGAAATATGCACATGCTATATTAAAAAATAAAAGAGAAACTTATATATGTCTTCAGTTTTCATATTTTATTATCCATCATCCCACTGTGCATAACAAAAACTATATTTATTTATACATCACATATATATGTCTTCAGTTTTCATATTTTATTATCCATCATCCCACTGTGCATAACAAAAACTGTCACAGAGCCTATAACATTACAATGGAATATATTTATTTATACATCACATATCTTAAACTATCTTTTTTTTCATTTGCTGAATAACAATGTTGTGAGATTTGAAGATAAATGGAACCAGAACAAAAATTGTATTGTCTCTTCCACCGTGCAACTTCTATAATTGTGTAATGGGTAGAAAACTGATAATGGCAGGGCAATACTGCAGATAAGATTGTTTCTAAATGCCTTAGTATCAGTTTTATATTAAGAAGAGTATGAGTGCTTTCATATTACATATGTTTGAATAAACTTAGGGCTTTCCTGAGCTCCTAGACCAGCCGAATTCTCAGTGAAAATTTAGGTGGTTCAGGGACAAGTTGTTAAAAGGAAGTCATCAACCAAAATTGTTGATACAGTTAAAAGAAAAAGCATGTCCTTTCTTTAGAATAATTTGATCGTATTGGCAATACAGATTTAAAAATGCACACTGCAAATATAAAAAATGCACAATGGGTATGTCTGTAACATGTCAGCATTGACTTAGTGTATACAAAAATAAAATATGTCAGCATTAATTTAGTGTATACAAATATAAAACACAACTCTTTTTGATGCATAATCAACTTCTCTTATCTTGTATAAAACATATTTCAAACATACATCAACTTGATACAAGGGGGCGGTAATTCAACAAATCCTATTTCCAATTGTATCACAGTATACTATCAACAAGTCAAGCAGTCATAGCACCAAGTAACCAAAAGTGTTTTTTCTCGTATGTCTGCTACAGCTTGGACAAAGTCAACTTGCTGAACACAAGGACTGAATCATAATCACAAGAAATTATTTCAATCATTAAGTAAAAAATTACATAAATATCACTTAAGCTTCACACAATATAGAAACATCAACAATATTTTGAATGTGTGATTCACATTTGTTCAAATAAGTTCATTTTTTAATGTAAAAAATGTGGCTTTTTGTTTCTGATATCGTAACCTATGTGATCTGGTTCATAGACTGAACTGTTTCTCCACTCTATCTGCAACCATCTCTGCTATGGCCAGGGAAGAAGTGGCTGCAGGTGAGGGTGCATTGCGAACGTGGAGAATGCGGCTACCGAGATCACCTGTCCCAGCGTCAAACACGAAATCATCCACAAGGTTTCCATCCCGATCAAGAGCTTGAGCTCTCACACCAGCAGGCCCTCTGTTAGATTAGAGAAAATAATAATGGTCTGATCAATAAAACATAAAGCATTGTTTGAGTGGAGAGGATAAGTCCCAGTTAAATATTTTGCTATGCTATTATTACTTATCTTTTTAACTTTAACTAATAAGGATACATTTTGAACATACACATGCTTAAAACTTGAACAGAGATAAACAGAATGCGATTTGATTCAGGTAAACTGAAATCTGGCTGGTCGAAATAAAAGCAATCCTGAACATAGAAAAGTTAAGTTACTCTCCTCTGCAAATGTTGTGTAAACAGCCCTAGTGTGATGTGTGTACATAGCCCTTGTATGTTGTGTGCACACTTCTTTCCTACATAGACACTTTGTGTTGGATAAGGTACATTATTTCATCAGATACAAGATACCACAAACTTCTGTTCCTAAAAAACTCACATCAACTGTAAATCCCTGAATTTTTTTTAAATAAACAAACAAAAAATCTTGTCAATTTTTATTCAACATTAAGGAAACACAAAATGTACGAGGAATTTATGCTAAAGACTTTAATGATGACTTTTACCTATATCATCCAGGGGAAATAACCATGAAATATATACATCCATGTTAATGGAAGTGGGTTACTTCCTTTTGATAAAACCTGATTTTTTTTGACGATTTTAATGAAATAACTTTCAACATAATTGTGTATTAAACAAGAAATAATTTTAGCAAAAAATGTTGAAACCCATATCAACTGTACATTGATCAAGGTTATTACTGGGCATGTTAATTAGCCACGCGATTAGGCTAATCGATTTGGTCAAACATAAATACCAGAGGCATTATATAGACAGTATTAACCAACTAATTTGCTGTATTAAGCTAATAAGACTAAGAATCCCCCACAGACTTCCCAGTTTATTCTATGTTATCTAGGATAACACCTTATCTGAACAATTGTTCACATAGTTTAATTTTTAATTGAAATTTGATGAGACAAAATAATTTCTTTACTTTATCAACCCTGGTACTGCACTCAATTATTAGATACAATTATTATTGAACATTGCATCCTTGAGATACATTTTTGATGATTGCACCCAGGACACCGCAGTTTTGAATCTCGTATTGACTGTATTTTAAGTGTCCAACATCCCCCCTCGACTCAGCAGGAAAATGAGGATCTAACTTTTTTTGGCAAAGTAGGTGAGGAAAGCAATGGCAAACTACCTGAAATGTTGTATGCCTAAAAAGTTGAGACTCTTACTTCTGTTTAACCAACGCTCAGTAATGAGTATGCAGATTTTTACTTTACTTTACATTGCGTGAAACATAAGTTTATCATTTTTTTTTAATTTGAAAATCTTAGAATGAACCAGTTTACACCAAATGCTTGACTGTAAGTCCCAGTACAGTAAAACCTCGTTATTCTGCCTAGCTTAGGACAATAGTAAAATTGGCAGGGCAGGCGGCGTAAGCAATTACGAAGTATCATCGGAAAATGGCGACATTTTCCTCAAAAAATACGGGTGATTCAGCCATAACTATTCTTTTACTTGGTTACTGTCCCTTTACATTGGCTTTATCAAATTTTAAAATTTTAAATTAAGACATGATTTGTGTCTGACTGCTTGACCTTGTGTGATGGCATTGACACGATGTCTGAGATTGTTGATGCATCTACTGTATCAATATGTAATTTGAGTAACTGGATTTGTTGTGCACGCACTGTGCTCAAAGGTTTGAAGAGAAGTGTGCGAGTGAGAGAAAATGAAGAATGACCTTGCTTGTTAAACGCACACCGCACCCATTATTCGATACCAAAAATCTTGTTGTCTTCATGTTGTGATAACAATCAGTCTTTCTTTGATGCCATCCCGAGTCGTCTGCGGGAAACGTTACTAAGAGGGTCATAGCCATGGTACTAGTTACTACCACCATGCCTTGGTATGCGCACTCTATGACATCAACTGGCACATGTGATTACTCTGATTTATAACTGAAACACATCTTTTTATTCACATGAAGTTACTTCTGCCTTACATGTTGGCTTGGCTTATCTCTTGGACTACCGTTATCGTCTGGTTTTTAACCCTTGATTTTGTGGGCGGCGTAAACGTATATTTGACCATTGATTTATATAGTTATGTACATTAGAAATAGCTGGCGGTGGCGGGAAGAATAGACTTTATATAGTGATTTTTTTCATACAAAAGAAAAATCAGGTGGCAAGCGGGGCTGGCGGCTCATCGGGGGGCGGGGTAACGAGGTTTTACTGTACGCACGTAACACTATGTTTAGTGGGTACGTGTATATAAATCATTAATTCTTATTATCTTTTAGGATTAGTATATGTTTGTTCTATAGGTTTTTTCATTGCAAGTATTTATAAAGTTAAAAGTCAAGTATACAAAAATGATACTCGGCATTGAAGTTTTTAAAATTGTTTCATAGCTTATAACTGTGCATGCTTTATGTGAGAGTATAAAATGACATCAATGAATAAAGTCGTCGTGCAAAGTCTTTCAAATACATAAAAGTGCCCTTTTGAAACATGCTGCTCCCTTGCCCCTTTCACATTCCGGCGCTTCTATTCCTGACTTAGTTTCTATACCCAGTTTATGACACACTCGTTTGATATCGATGGGTGAAAATAGATCTTGTTTAGGATTAGCTTGTTATTCCTTTTTTAGAAAATTTACATTGGCTGCCAGTAAGGGAAAGAATCGTATAACAAAATTGACAAATATTATCTTGGTACACTCCCTTCTTATCTTTCTCTTGTTAACTAAAACGAACAACTCTCAGTTCATGCGAAGATAAAACGGCTCTTGTGAAACCTTTTAATATCCCAAGGTTTTCCCCAGACCCTACATTTTTTCTTTTGGTCCAGACCCCCTTTAACATGACTGGGTTGCAGAGTCTGTGAGCTGGAGCCAGAGGGATTTTAGGGGTTGGAGCCGGAGCCAGAATTACATTCTTGGGTGGAGCCGGAGCTGAGAAAAATAATGGGTGGAGCTAGTGCTGGGAAAAAAAGTGACCGGTTCCAGGTCCATATCTGGATACTACCAAAGAAAGATATAAAACAAGTTGAATTTCAATTAAATGTTTAAATTTAGAGCCATAATTACTCCCCTATATTTACAATAGTTAATTCCAAATGAACATGACCAAAGTTTGCTATAAGGAGGATGTTAAATGCGGGCAGTAACTGCATGGCCTGACCATTAGGGCTGACTTAATGGATTAGGAAGAGCTGCAAATAAAAGGTATGATCAAGACGATCACAAATATGTAAATTTATTTGCGGTGCGACAGTTAGTAAATGATATCAAAGATATATACAGTCGAACCCCGATATAACGTAACTCGATTCAACGTAGATTTCGAAATAACGTATGTTTTTCAAAAGCACGAGTTTTTCCCCTCTGTCTATATTAGTTTTACCTCAATATAACTTAGTTCTTATAAAGTAGATTTTGGAATAACGTAGTAACATGAATTTCAGATCTAAAGTCGTGATTGGTCGACCAGTTAAATCTCTGCTTAAATGGGCGAATGGTAACTGGCTGATTAACCTCTGAATTCCATAATAGACGTCCCCCCGGATTGCACAT
>JAUUEB010341111.1:0-12556 GCA_032362205.1 Clione limacina
GTGGCGTGCTTATGTTACGGTATGAGACTTTCTTCTATTCTTCATTATTGTCACAGGTCGTAAATATCTAAATATGTTAACATATAAACAAAATCACTAGAAAAATATTTATTAACGTGACAGTTCACGATAACGACAATACCAAGTCACCAAATCACCATTTACTCACCACTATTGATAGTGACACGGTTACGTGAACACAAAAAGTGATGTTCGATGTTGATAAGAAGCACAACAACTAATGAATTATTCAATGTCAATGGTGATGATTGATCTCACAAACAACATTTCTGATGCAAGTTCAAGAAACAAAAGCACCGGAAGTAAAAGGATGTGAGAATTCATTCATGGGGTCAGCGTTCATCGGGTACGTTCAGATACCTAATACAAAGAGAACGTTGTTAAATAATGCCAACGTGACACCGTCAAAGCTTGAAAAGCGCAACTTTCTATAGCTACAATTCTGTCTAGCCAAATGATTGTTGAGTTAAATCTAGTTTGTACTCAAGTAAAAATTGATCTCTTATTTGAATACGATTTAAGCTGTCGTTGCTATTTGGAGCTTGTACATGTCCAAACAGTTCTCACCATGAAACCTGACATTTGATGTCGAAATCAGGTCATCTGTTTAGATCGTCATCTTCACTTTGAAAAAACTCTTTAAACTAAAGCATATTAAATAAAATAGAATACAATCATAAAGATGATATAAAACCTTGTCCGCTTTAACAAAATTATGCTAATATTGAAAATTCAGTAGAAACATTAAATAGTTTTAATAAAGAAGAGAATACTAAAAATCTTCAAAAGTCCTATAAGATACATGAAGATAAGAATCTAGACGATCCAGTACTATTTGCACCCAGAGACTAAAACCCCAAGTCTCCCAAAACATAAAGTTAGCCGCGATCTTAAATCTACTATATCAAAAATTAAGTTCAGAAAGGTGAGCATGTACATGCAAGACGTCCACAAACCAGAATAGTATAATTTCGCTTTTCTAGCCTTAAGACATATCGGATGTAAGCTCTACCAGTTGTAATACCACCCACGTAGCCATAATGCCTATCCACTTCCTACTATACCCGCTTCAAGCTCTACAAATTTTGAGCCATTTTAGCTCAAAGTGTACTAGGATTACTCTTGTCATTTTGACTCGTTTCAATTTCACTGCTTCAGCTACAACTGTTAGGCCTTTAAGCTGACAGTAAGTTGACATTGGTGAACAAGAAGGAGTTGGATCAATTCACGTGGATAATTTGAACGGTGAAAATAGCCAGAAAATTCAATCTTAAATGAAATAAAAAATTGAACTACATCCCAGACATGCTTTATTTGCTGGGATTATTTGTAGGTAAATAAATAAAACTAGGGTCAGGGAAATGTGAGTACATGTTTCTACAATGTAAAGTATTACTTTTCTTATAAATATTCACATAATATGTACATATTAGCTGAGCAAGAAGTTTTTGAATTAAATCGAGTTACTGTATTTTTATATATATTTTTGAAAAAACTGCTCATTCCGGACACAAAGGACCGATCAGAACATAAAATGTATTTTTAGATGGCAGTGCAGGCCTAGAAAATAGGAAGTTAGGTAGTTAGGTTAAATCAGAAGAAATCCTGTATCGATTAATTTTCAATCAAACAAATCAATAGTTCAATTCCGCATTGAGTTATTTTGATCAAATGGGTCAAAACTTTACTACTGTGCATACTTGTATCAAATTTTTTGTTTTTACATTATATTCTGATGACAATAATTTTTTTCTTTTATTACGAATTAATGTAAACACCTGGGTGTGTATATTTGAGTGATAACCACAAACATATTTATATATAAAACAAGAGCTTAGTCTCCCTCCTTTCGTTTGAATTTTTAATTATTAAACTTCTATTCAGCATAAATCTTTATTTGTAGAGTCTATGATCACCCTACCCATCATTTACCGATTAGAATTTTTTATAGACAAGACGTGTTAAGACGACATTCTGTGTTCTAATTATATCTTAAGGCGACAATTATAAATTGAATCAGTTCCTAATTGAAAATTAGCTAAAAATGAATAATAGACATTGGATGTTATTGCATTTAAGAATAAGCGTTTGAGCCAGTGGAGCACATATTCAGATTATGAATAAATTAACGAATGGCCGAAGAGAAACATTTACTGGTATCATAATAAGGATAAGACGAGGATTTGAGTTTTTGATTTTCATGGTTGGTCGACATAGCTCGATGATATTCAACGAATGATATTTAGTTACTTTTCAACGGTGGTGTCAGAGAACATGAAAGGCCCTCTGCTTCAAACAGACAAACCAGGGCCAAAAGGTACGACTGTCGGTTAGTAATTTTGTAGCCAGGACCGAAGTGAAAAATCCAAACATACATGTTTGTTACGTTTATTTTCGTGTTATTGACCCTAATCCACTATGACCCCAAAACAATCGTTTTGTTGAATATTTCCCTATATGTTGTTAATTTTCAATCTAGGTAAAAAACTGAATTGAATTGAACTCCTTGACCTGTGCGGTAGCATGTTCGGGCAACTTTGTTGAGGGCTGAATACGCTCTTGGATGCGACTCCCTAGAGTTTCATGGAGCTTTTCATTATGGAAGAGGTCTACTGGATTAAGCTAACCATTGTTTGACTTACATAAAATTGCTAAAAAATTATTCGCCTCATAACTTTTGATTGTTAGATGGATCTCATTATTAAAGATAAAATATCATATCTCATATGTTATTTGAAATAAGACATATTTTTTAATAACTTTATTCAAGAAAGAACAGTTTTATGAAACCAAAATTAGACTTGGCTAGAATAATAGATTTGACTTTAAGCGACTTCATGCTATTATCACTCACAATGGTAACCAAGGATTGGTGCACAATTATGTTTACTCTAAATTCTAAGATAAACGATTCCTCAATATCTTTCCCCTAGATTTTGTTGTTGATCTACTGCTGAGTAAAGATCACCCAGGGAATTTTTAGCTTAATTTAGTAGGGTAGCTCTTCTGCGCGTGAGAATACTACTTCCTGTTTGGGCTGGTGAGTATTACATGTAAACAAAATAGAAGCGAGACTACTTGGGCAGACATTTTTAGTGTCAGTATTTAAAGTTCTATATCAGTACTCACCAGTATGCAAGAGGCATAATTAAATGTTTAAAATGAGCTATCTTCCATTTGTCTTTATTTTAACGAGAGTTGGACATGATTAATTTGGGATATCGCTAGAAGCAAAGACATCAAAAGCCGTGGCGTAAGCCAAACAATTACTCACTAGCTTGGGCAATATACGTCATAATAAGGCAAAGCAGGTTTCTCCCCGTATTAAAACTTACGAGTTCATATGGCAATTGGCAATGGTCCTCAAAAAACATTACCATAAATGTTAAATACCGCTCAGGATGGATCATCTACTTCAATATCTGCTATGTAAGTTCACCAAACTCATTGCGTGCTTCTTTTAAGCATTTTACACTCACTTTATCAACCTAAAGTGTTTTGGCATTTAAATTCGCACTTTCCATTTCAGCTTTAAAATGCTGTTTTCAGAATTGACACGAGGTGAACCACGTGACATTGAATGAAACACAATTTGATTTCAGTGAAATTAACCAATATTCTTAAAAATGATTTGAATATGTCATGGATTCTCATTCAATATGAAAATGAGAGCTTTGGGAAATTTCATTTGTTTTCCTTGATTTCTTATCATTAATAGAAAAATGACGTTAAATGGTGTACGATGTTGTTAATCAACACGATGAAAACCCCTATTAAATTCCAGCATTATCTGTTAACAATTAACAGAGTAAGTGAATTTAAAGTTTTTTACTATATATTCCAATGCCACGTTTTGTAAAGCCGCCATATTACTGAACCTGTCGCTCACTTCCGTTTAACAAGTATGAGAGCCAAGGGCAAGTTCCGATGCGTTCGCACCTTTTTTCGCGCAGTAGATTATAAAATTGCTTCGTCGTGGTTGCGTTTTACGTCCCTGCGTTTGGGTTTTAATTGGTTTACGTAAAAGAAATATTAAATGTGTTCCTTTTCTTTTTCCTATCTATAACCGTTTAACATGGTGTCTTTTTTAAGGAGAATCTGCCAATCTGTGTTAATATTCTTTGTTTTACATAGTGTCGGGTTTGTACTTTATCTGAGTACTCATGTTTTTAGTTTGGCTTGTTATTCTAACGTGCAACTGGCTGACTGCATCTATAAAACACATTTAATAATTCCTTCTGGTTATATGTACGCAAAAAACAAATGTGCATCATTGTGTCGCCGACGTAAGATGATTATTTCACTAAGATTTGGGAAGACGATTACAAATATCTAAATGAAAATACAAGATTGTGAAAACAAAGGGTGAAGTTTAACCTGTGAAATAACTTTGATAACTTTAAGTTTGCATTGGAAATGTTTGGTTTCACAAGATTTCAATATATTCGATTAACCTTATTAAATTTTGTTGAAATAACCATATTCGTGTGCGTAAATTAGTAACTTTTTTCTAAGCTGATTACAATGAAGTCCATTCTAGGACCATGAATGTCTTAATGATATAATATAACACTTGAAAACAACATCAGCTTGATATATAAAATGTCACGTCCACTATCTTAGGATTGTTAGTTATAATATAATCACCTTAACTTATAGTTCAGGCGAAAATAGTAATAAGCTTGATTAAATTATGACATGTTAGCTGGAGCTTTTTCGTATTTCAAATTCAGTCGAATTTTTAAAAAAAAATTTTTGGTCTTCTAAATAGTTGGCATTTCTTCTCATCGTTTGTGTATTTGGATAAATATTAGATATTTTTTCTAGTGTCAAACCGATATAAAAGTCCTTCAGAAGCAGCAAAGCTGTGTGAACAACAAAATAAGTGCGGTATAATTCAGGGTTTTTGCGATTTATCTTAAATATCATTATAATTGTCTTATTTAAAAAGTGTGAGTACACCCAGGGCTCGATAGCGTCTTTAAATTTCATGAACATTCATTCAACTTACAAATATTTGTCTTCGTTTTGTCCGAACTGATGGCAGTGTAGGATTACAAAAGGGTTGAAAACTAATGAGTTTACTAAATAGTTGTCAGAATCCGATTTCCAATCTAATTTCATTAAAAAAGCTGCTTATATGAATGTTCAATTGTAATTATTCATAATACACTTGTTTCATTGTAACCTTTTGCTCATTTTGGATTACCGGAGTAGAAATTTGGGACCGCATACGGAATAGGAGTTGAAAGTCAGTGTCAAGGCTGGAAATTTGAGTGAGGTCAGACACATGGAGTCAGAGTTTGAAAGATGGCAGGAGTTGGAGATCTAAATAAAGAATTTTAGTCGTTCGGGCGTAAACCTATGTTATACCACATTACTGATTTTGCTTCAATCATCAAAGTTAATATGCATGAAATAACCCCATTGATGTGAAACCGTGAACAAACTGACTGTTAGTTAAACCCTAGATTAAGTCAGGAAATAACCAGAAATACATTCATAAATTACTGAATAGGAGATGTTAGGGTAGCGGGGCTTCGTTACTTATACCAATTGGGTTTATTTGCAATCACTGAAGGCGTAATCTTAGTCAGATCATTTTTCAACCCTATTAGCGTGTACAGTTGTAAAGAAGCAATACACAATGCTGATTTTATCCGTATTTGTCTAGGGCAAGCTCAAAAGAATAAATGCAAAGACCTGGAAAAAACATCGAACTATATTTGACCGTTTAACGAACAGGGAATGTCATGAATTCTTATCTAAACGGAGAGTGGGTGTGTGCTCAAAGGAAAGAAAGCTATTTTAATAGCGTTCCAAGAACGGGGTATTCTATTTTAAGTAGTCTTTGTTTGAGGTAAACTCTAGTTTAAGGGTAAGTAAGTTATATCAAGAAGACTAACAGTTCTGAATATTGGTTTCTTACACGTATGATGTCATTGGTTTCTTACACGTATGATGTCATTGGTTTCTTACACGTATGATGTCATTGGTTTCTTCAAGTATGATGTCATTGGTTTCTTACACGTAGGATGTCATTGGTTTATTACACGTATGATGTCATTGGTTTCTTACACGTATGATGTCATTGGTTTCTTACACGTAGAATGTCGCCAGCAGGGTTCATACGACATACACGCTTTCAAAAGTCACCAAGTCTTTTTAAATCTGTGTTCATATCACTTTGAAGGCAATATTCAATCTTTATGAATCTTTATGACGAATCGTCATCTTCCGCTCACGTGACAAACAGTTCAGCTTAACGAAGGCGATCGGAAGGTCACCGAAAGCTCGTGGTGAGCTTCAACAATAAGTCGATAGTAAATGTTTATTTTAATTCTAGAATATCAAATCTTTTATTGACAAAGAAATAAGGTTGATAGCTCAACAAAGAACTTTAAGCTACAATGCCCTACTGTCCTGTTCCCGTCTTTCTTGAATTTTTTGAATATTTCTTCCGAACAAACCTTTTAAAATGTTTGCCAAGATGAGGCGTCCCATCATTCTTTGAGTGAATCTTAGAGAATTTAAAGATCCAGCATAACTCATTGAAAGATGAGCAGGGAAAAGAAGTAAGATGCCATTGGCTGTTCACATGTAGCTACTGAGACGTCTTATAACCATTTGCATTAAAAAATGACAGAAAGTGCATAATGAACCAATTACACAATGAAAAGAAAGTTTGAAAACTGAACAGTGAAACATAGTTAGAGACAAACAAAATTCAGCTCATCAGGAGATAACATCATTGATTGATACTCATTAGCTTCTCCTTAATGAGACATCGGGATTGGTTTGATCTACTTAAGCCTGAAATATCTTTCATAGAAGAGACACGCATCTCGTTTACATGAAGTTGTATCTCTCCATTAATACTCATTCTGTATGCATAGCATATATATAGCAACTCATTGAGTGATCATAATATTGATATTCCTGGATATTCCTGCGCTGACAATAAGGTTAATAGGGATCAATATGTTCTACAAAAAGAATGCACGCGATGCAATTTCCTTTGAAATAAGAAGTGTTTAGTTTAGGCTTTCAAAGAACCACATCCTGCATACAAATTTGATCTAAGTTTCAACGTGCGTGTTCAGAAATGAGAAGTAATAATTATTACATTGCAGTGTGATTCAGTTATACAACAGAGTTTGTTATGCATATGGTATTTTCAATTTTTTTCTTAGTTTTGTCCAAAACGCTGATTTAGTCAATCAGTTTTCTTATTTTTGTATGGCCGTTGATATTTGCAAACCCCTAAAACTCTGATAATTGTCTTATGATAATGGTCCCTTGTTGTAAAGACAGTAGTTCACTTACAATCAACTAACCATCCAAATATTCAGCTGTCTTTAATTTTTTCATTTAAACCCTTCATCCTGAATTGAGTGGCAAAAATGTATCTTCATTTTCTCCCGATATACACATCAAAATTAATAATTTATTCACGCCATGAAACGCATGAAAAAGACAACCCGAATGGCAAAGAATAGCCGCTATAAAAGCTCAATTTGTATTTGTGTCTTAAGAGTGCACTGACTAACCGAGAACACGATTGTAATAAACTCATTACTCTGTCTAGACTGAGGTCATCTATATCACATCGAAAGTTATAATCAAAATTCAAGAGATAAAAATATCCCTAAGGTCCAAAAGATGATGGTCTTAAAAGGAAAATGTCTGCTTTTTAGTCCAGTGATAGAGAAACGATATTTTCACAACAAATTGAAACAGATTTATTGTTTATCGAATAATTGATGGTTTTGCTCCTAGAAATCCATTTTCACTTGATTTACAAATATGGACTTTAAAAAAGTATAAATGGTATTTGAATGAAATTTGCATTAGTTAATTGATCCAAGTGTTATCTGACTGAATATTGTTTTTGAAAATATCTTCATGCTTACAGTTTTCAATGTAAACAGAGGAGGTTAGAATATAAAACATTTATATATTAGCAAAAAAACATATGAATATTTAAAGAAATCAAATATTCAAACTTTTGGTCACAAAATTTTGGAATTTTATAACTTTTTTTTTGGATCAAACCATACTTATCCCATAATGTTTTTTAAGTGGTGGTGCCGTGCACTAATGGTTGCTGTTTAAGGCGTGGCCGCTTCCATTTAACCTTGATTTATAAAAGAGAAACTTTTCCGGGTTTCTTAAAAGGTCAATCGCGGAGAAGCGGCGAAAATTTTTGAGATTAGTAATAAATTGTGAAAATTTAGAGCATTTTGGATCTCAAGTTGGGGGTACATTCCCCATACATCCCCCCGCTACACGCCTGATAGTAATCTGTCTCCAGTTTATAATAAATGAATTATATAATAAAAATAAATTAAATGACGCCACTTAAAAGAAGTCGTTACGTCAAAAGCATGCTATCAACTATCAATACAGTTGATTTTTTCATATTATGTATATCATCTACAAAAACAGTCAAAGTGTATTATGGTGGCGTGTGTACATTGCGTGATGAGACTATGTTCTCTACCTCATCCCTGTCTCTTGAATGAACTCAGGTCGTAAATAGAAACTATATTAAGATGTACAAGACAAGTGTTCATTTTACATGACAGTTCAAGATAATCTGAACACCAAGCCACCATTTACATACCGCTATTGATGGTGACAAAGTTCTATGGACAAGAGAAGTGATGCCTGATGTTGACTACAAGCACAACAACTAAGGGGTTATTTAGTGTCACCAGGCGATGATTGATCTTTTAGACATAATTCCTGAGGTGAGCGGAAATCAGCGGAAGTAAAAGGATGGGGCCATTCATCAGGTTGGCGTTCATGTGGTACGTTCAGAAACCTAGTACAAAGATATATTGAATATTGCCAACGTGACATCATCAAAGCGTGAAAATCGTTATTTAGATCAAATTATGACTTGCCAAATATTAAAAACATAGTTTTATCTGAAGCAAAAACGGTCATTGAAAGACAATTAGAGTGTATGTCGAAACAGTTCCTTCCATGAAACGTGACATTTGACAAGATATCAGGTCATCTATTCAGATGTTTCAGATTATCCAGCCTGTAGTGACGTATTTTTATTTTATATCTATATGGCAAAAGCAAGCAATTCTGAACTACTGGCAATTATTTTTTCTTTAATAAATTAAATATGATCTACACAAATATAAAATTAAATCAAACTCAGTCAGGTTATTTTAAACAAGCAAAAGGTAAAAAAACATACGAGTACATTTTAATTGCGAGCCTGACTAACCTACCCTACCAGATGTTAGCTCTTCCAGCTTTTAGACCAACCACGAAGCCATAAGCCCTATCTTGGTTGGTAGGTTTTAGTTGAATCAAAATCAACTGCTTCAACTACAAGACCTAAATACCATAAGCCATTTGAGCTTAATCAAGCTGACATGGTTGAAGTGTGAGGGCATTAGAATAATCTTATGTGGATATTTCACCATTAGAAGTGATGATAATGTACAGAAAATTGAATCTAGAAAAGATACTTTTCTAGATCAAATAACTTGCCCAGGGGTATAGAAAATGTTGTTTAATTTTGCCTCACAAGCTAAATATTGCTTTTTTCATCAATATTAAAATGCATTGAAATGGAAACACATGTCTGCATGGACGGATTCGGGTTTTCGAATTGACGTTATTTGTGTCAAGTATAGTGACAAGTAAAAATGTATGAATATTTGATTATTATACAGTCAGGAAATAGCCCTTGAGCCAGTGGTGCACACAATAAGATCAGGACTACATTAATGAATGCCCAGAGAGATCATTGTACACTGGTTTCATAACAAGACTACGACAACATTTTGATTTATTAGTTTTCCGCAATGATCGAAATGGCTCTATGCTTTTAAACGAATGATATGGTTACATTTCAACACTGGTGTATTTGAAGTCGGTGTCACGATCTTAAAACATTTATATAAGATCTTGCAGGTCCAAAAGTGAATCAATCTTAAGAAATTGGAATATCTAATAAAGATTTTGCAGGACCAAAATCGTATCAATCTTAACAAATTGGAATATCTTATAAAGATTTTGCAGGACCAAAATCGTATCAATCTTATCAAATTGGAATATCTAATAAAGATTTTGCAGGACCGATTTTGCAGGACCAAAATCGTATCAATCTTAACAAATTGGAATATCTAATAAAGATTTTGCAGGACCCAAATCGTATCAATCTTAACAAATTGGAATATCTTATAAAGATTTTGCAGGACCAAAGGTGTAACAATCTAAACATATTGTAAGATCTTACGGATAATTGTGCATGGCCAAAAGTGTGACATTCATGACAAATTTGACATTTTATAAAGATTTTTGCAGAGCCAAAAGAAGCTCAAGATATGAAAGCATTGGGTTAAATTTTTAGCCAAAAAATATGAATATTCACATTTGCTGTTGTTATAATGGTGAAATATAGATAGCAAATCGACCCGAGGTTTCCTTAAGAACACTGCTGATTTATAAAATCACCGAGTTATTCAAATATAATGTATATTATCTACTATAATCAGTCAAAGCGCATTATTGAGGCGTGTGTATGTTGCCTCTCTTCTCTCACCTATCCTTGTCTCTCGAATGGACATCTCACTGAGGTCGCCAATAATACGTCAAATGCTAAATTCTACACAAAAATCACTTGAAAGCGTTCGTTTTACGTGACAGTTCATCAAGTCAGAATTACGCACCGCTATTGATGGTGACACGGTTTTATTGACAAGATAAGTGAAGCCTGGTGTTGACAATAAGCACCACACCTAAAGGGTTACTCAGCGCACTGGGCCATGATTGATCCTGCGAAAAACATTTTAATGCCAGTTCAAGAACCAAAACCAGCGGAAGTAAAAATATCAGAGTCTTCATTCATGGGATTGGCGTTCATTGGGTACGTTCAGAAACCTTACATATAGAGATTTTGGTTAGATAACCCGAACTTGACACCGTCAAAGCTCGAAAAGCGCAAATTTCTTTAGCTTCAATTATGTCCGGCTAAATAATCAGTTATATAGTTAATATAATTTGTTCTAAAGCAGAAAACTGTTTCTTTATCGCTCGTTTGAATACGATTTAAGCTGTCGTTGCCGTTTGGAGCTATTATACATTGAAATAGTTATCTCCAAAAAGCGTGGCATTTGATGTAGAAATCGAGTCACCTATTCAGATTATTATCGCACTTTTGAACAAACCTTTTGACCTATAGCATATAAAAAATAAACAAAATCTTTTTGATGATGTCAAACCTAATCTTATATTACAATTCTATGAAAATATAAAAAATTAAATTGCAATTTGTATCTTATATCTATTCATTTCAAGTACAATAATTGAATTAGATTTGAATTAAAAAGAGAATATTTAAAGATTTGAAAATAACTATTTGATACATGAAGGTAGGAATCAAGACGATTCAGAGTACTATTTGCACCCAGTGACTGACCATCCAAGTCTCCTAAAAAAGAAAGTGGATCTTGACTTCTCAATAAGGGATGATTTATGTAAGGATGGTCCAGGACGCTTTGGATAACCTAAGTTTATATAACATGATATACTTAAACTATGATATAGAAATTATAATATTGTGTTGTTTTAAAAACTTAGAACTTCAAAATCCAAGTTAATTTGTTTTACTTGTGGCCAACACTCTCAACCCTGTAGTGACGCATCCTATACTTATATTGCGACTAAAAGCATTATCGATAAGCACTGGCAATACATCGACACATACTTGATCTTTATTGAAAAAAATATGTCTATCGACAAAAATATCAAAAACTAAATAAAGTTCAGAAAGGTGATCATGTACATGTAAGACAAACGTTTAAACAATTCTTGCCTTAGGCCGAACCGGGTGTAAGCTCTACCGGTTTTAAGACGTTTAAGACCACCCATGTAGCCATAATTCTTATCCGCTTCAAAATATACCCGCTTCAAGACTTTCTTTTTAAAGTAATTTTAGCTTTTATTGTACCAGTCTGCTTTTAAGTTTGACTCGTATCAATTTCATGTTAAGGGAGGTCGGAGAATTTTTTGAAAAATGGAAACTTAATGGTGCATTTTAAAACTACTTTAACGATGGTTGGGGCAAATTATTCAAAAATTGAAGCTTAATAGTGAATTTTCAAGCCATTGTGGCATCAGAAAGAGAAGAAGAAAACTCTACTCAATGTCCGGTGGGGTGGGGTGTAAGCTAAATGATGCATTTTAGAGCTATGCTAAGTTGGGTCGTGGAAAACTTTGATAAATGGAGGTAAATATGGTGCATTTTAGAGCTATGTGAAGGCAGGTCGGGGACAATTTTTAAAAGTGGACGTAAATGGTGACTTTTAGAGCTATGTGAAGGCGGATCAGGGAAAGTTTTGAAACATTGAAGCTCAATGATGCTTTCAGAGCTATATTGAAGAGGTTGGGGGATTTTTTTTTAAATGGAAGGTAAATCGTGCATTTTACAGCTATGTAACGAGGGTTTTGGGACTATTTTGAAACATGGAAGCTGTATGGGGCTTCTCAGAGCTATGTTTAGAGT
>JAUUEB010341222.1:0-12556 GCA_032362205.1 Clione limacina
TCTGTCTGTCTGTCTGTCTGTCTGTCTGTCTGTCTGTCTGTCTGTCTGTCAATAGTGTTTAAGTACAATACATACAAAACTAAGGTATGAATACAACAGAAGGTTTTTACAAACGTATAACAATGTTTTCATTAGAGTGTAATGACAAATAAATTAAAAATACTGTCAAATAATCAGTGAGCGACTTTGTCATGGTTGTAATTCTCTTGTCATTGTGTTGTTTGCGTCGGCGACTTCTTTTTTTCCTTTATCTTTTTCTTTGGACAGTCATCAATATAGCGTCGAGACGGGGTTAGTAAGGTGCTTTAAAAAACCAAAGGTAAAATCTCTTCAATTATATAAGAATATAGGTATCAATGAAGCTGGTACGTAGGCGAATGTGAATGTATCGATGGTCTATTTTGTAATTTAATTTAAAAAATGGAAAATCGCTAACTAATGTCTTCAAGCACAACACCTGTAGACAGACATAATCGATAAACTCTGAATAAACTCTGAATTTTCAGAAGATGCTTACTATGACAATAATAAAAGTTTGCGCCTATCAATCTGAAACAAACTTCTTTGATTGTTAAAACATGCACGGAAATCATAACGTTATGAGTCTGTAGTTGATCAAAAGTTAAAAAGAAAATTCCACTCAAACGTCGTAAAATAATTCTTACCTTTCGAAAGTGGCCATTGTGTGTGATTGAAAACCACGTTTACTGAATTATTAACTAACAAGGCTCTTATTTTAAACAATGGGACATTTATAATCATGAACACAAATTCCATGTAGTATCTTTACTCTCAAAATAATACGATATGAAGTATTTGCACTGACGCAGTTTACACAAATTATATTATTATTTATGACTTATTTAAATAAGTAATACGCGAGGTTCAATAGTTATGGAATGATACACTACTTAAGTCTATCCAGAGAAAATTGTCGTAACTATATGATTTTATTTAACAATAAAGGGTTGGTGTACACAAACAACGTAAAACTACCGTTAATACAAACAAACAAAAAGAAATTAAAAGCCACATGAGCATTGATAGGTCAACGAAAGCTTAACTCTTGTACTGAAAAAAAAACTTCTGATTAATCGAACATATATATCGTCAATAGTTTTGCTTTAAGTAGGGCACGCTTGGAATCAAATGCCAGTTTAAAAGATTGATGACAATCTGTAGCAACATTTCTATTCAAAGATTTTAAAACTATTTTCTCAACCGTGGAAACGGCTATCAATTTTTCAATAGAGACGCTATCCGGTGAGTGATCATCCTGAAAGAGTCGACTGACAGCGATAACTTGTGCCAATTTGTGTTCAATTATTTAAGATGTAACTCTTTTGTTAGCTTGTCAGTAACCCGTGAAGTAATTGGAACTCCAACCATTTGTATCAATGACAGAGGTGTTGATTCCGTTAGGTGAATAACGCATTTTAACTTTTTCGTTTATATAGGCAATGGTTTGTCAAAGCAAGGACACCGAAGTTTAGTACATTATCACAGACCTACATTTATTTCATATAAATGAAGCGTATGAATACAAGAACACTTATTTTCAATCATTGTGAATAGATGCCATTAAGTTGAACTTACCGTTAATAATAATGAGAAAATAGGATAGTCTTTGTTTAGCCCAACGGCGACAAAGATATACACTTATATTATACAATGGATTTCCCGGTTGGGTGATTCACATTAGTTACCTCACAAAGCCGTGTTAAGTGATCCACTTTTGTCACATAATTTGCACCTGGGTTGAATGAGAAAACTTTTGTTAATTCACATTCCAAAGCAAAATTAACTTCCCAGGAGTCAAACCCGGGACCATTCGACCCGAATAAACAGTCTACCGCTAGACTACGACTATACTGATTAAAAGTTGTCATAGTAATCATTGACTTGTTAATATAGGGAAATGGTTAAAGACGTGTAATCATGACTGAAGTAAGTTTTATCTGCCATTTAATATAATCAAGCAAGTGATCGATAAAATATATAGACAAGCTAGCAATACGTCAATATAGCACCTAATTTTTGACCTGTTGGCTTCGTTCAACATATAATGTATTGTCATCATGAAAATGTTTTGCAAGCAGGTAACATCAGATGAAAGAGACAACTCTTATTCAGCATACAACCGTAAAAATTTTATTGTATATTCTGATTTGCATATAATCGATAAGATCCCAGAAGGGTTTTACCCATCATCCCATAGAGCATCAAATGGCTAACGTCGAGTATGAATAAAATTGTGAGTACACTCAATGAATCTTCGGTTTCTGGTTTGCAAAGTTCTTTTCCCGGGAGAGTTTATTGATGGCATTTTCAGTGCGCATGTCCGGCTCGGCAGTTGGTAGATTTTTACAGCAATCTCATTTACAGCACCACTCTGACAAAATGCGTCACTTAACCTTACAAGAAAGTCGCAGAACAACCGTAACATGTTGTGGCCTTTAATTGCTAATGATTACTGAAAACATTTATAATAATTTTGTTATTAATTATACGTTGTAAATGTGTTTTTTGCATAGTTTCATGAAGCTGCACTGTCAAATGTAGATATGTTGGTCAATCATCAAGCAAAATTTAAAAACCTGAAGTTATATGAACCGTTTAAGTATTACATTTTATATGATATAGAATTAAATAACTTGCACTTTACAAGTTTAACATAATTACTCATGATCTTAAAACATCCTAAATAATGTGGTTTGAATGTTAGACGATATCCCTTAATTGGTCTCTTAACAGCATAACTACATCATGGTTCTCAAAGAATCGCGTCTCTAAAAATATCAAAGTGATGTCATAAACCAGATTCATCATCTGGCAATCAACAGATTTCTTCATTATGAATATTGATCCAGGTGCAATGCGTATCAAAGTAAGAATGACAATCTCTAGTTTTGAAGAAAGAAGAACTTTATAGTTGTCTGCATCGGCTTTAGCCCAAGATTTTGCCCGTTTCACACAGATAGCTTGGAGGACACTGCGGCAAATCGCACCAACTGTCGCTGCTTGCTCAAATATCAACTGAAGAAGGAAGATGGGAATAAACAAGATGTACCTCGGTAAGAGCAAACCGGAAGATACAGATAGTCAAAGACTCCGAAGAACTTGCCACATCTTTACTTCCTGCGGCATTGATTGCCACTCCCGTAATGGTATCACCATTAACGACACTGTACAAGTCATTCAACAAACCATTTTATGGTACAATATCAATAGTCAAAAACCAACTCTGAGGGAGTCCTTCTACTACTGATCTTTGTCCAATTATGCTATTGACCTTCAATTAATGAACATCACATGACGACTGACATGATTTTAAACGCTGATGTTTACGTTAAATCGTTTTGTTTTTTGCACCAACCACATAACTTCCGCCCCAGCAATTGATAAAATAAAGACAAGACACAATACACAATTCACATATGAATCGATATTAGATTTTATTTTTTCACAAAACTCTCTAACAACAAGCAGTTTACATTTTCAAATATAATATTTGTCATGTGCGTTATCTAAATAAACTAAGCAATTCATTCAAGAAACATTGTCAGATTATTCCGATTATCTGGTTGTTCTTCAAACAATCATCCAGACAAACCAATTTTTTACTGTTTTGTTTTACATGATTGTCACAATAACCCGAAAACTTGTGATTCCGTCGCCTACATGATAACCAAATCAAACTTTGGTAAGTGTTGTACTTCCTATTCCAGACATGATCAATGTTAAAACAAATTGTGTGGCATTTACAAATACAAGAAAATATAACATACCAATTGCTACCTCGTGATTGATTATGTCTTTATTTGTTCTTGGTATAGAAACGTATTTTTTGTTAGCCTAGAGTAATAGAGAGGATTAATAGTTTTTGTTATCTAGAAGTGTAATCTAAATTCTCCTAGGCTCTATGCATTGAAACCTTTTTCAAAGAAAGTTTAAAAGATAGAGCAGGAAAAGGATGCTTCGAATCAGATAAAAAGGTTTGATAGTGATACTATGAGAGAATAGTCAGCTTTAAACTACACTCGGCATTTCTATTTGTGGTAACAGCAGAATCGGGCAATGAGGCGTTCAAACAAACTTGACATCGCGCATTTAGGATTACAACTTATTAAATACCAACCAGCTAAAACTAGCTTTAATCACTGAGGATTTAAAGATTCATGAAAACCGTTGTTTGACCAGCGAATATGGTGTTTATATTTTCAAACCAATCAAAGCGGAACGTGCTTTTCATCACCATCCCAAGAAATGTTTTAGATGAAGAACAATTTTGGTGTCTGCATAAAAGGCCTCCTGAGTATTAGTTACTCATTTCCACGATTGTTTGTTTCTTTTGGATTGCTTAAATACCGGATAGTTGAAGGTAGCTTTGATCATTAATAATTTAAAGGATACTATGACAATGGGAACGGTTGTTTGACCAGCGAGTATTGGTATTGCATGTTATTCTTTCTAGACAATTATAGGTATCATACCGTTTAGTAGAAGTCCTTTTGCTACATAAAAGGATATGCATCGCATGACTATCCCTTCAACATGTTTGTATTGATGTTATTCTCATTTCCTCGTTTTACAATAGAAGCGTTCAAAATCACTGTTGATGCATTTCAACTTCCAAATAGAAGCACATGTTGCATAATTCTGTCTTCCTGCATTTCTTTTGAATAAGTGCATTGAGATGCTGGCGAGGAGAAATTACCGTCTTGTTTTACCTTTTCTTTAGAGTAACCAACCATCTTACTGAAGCACATACAAGGCTAGGGTTGAGGCAAAATGTCCTAGACATAGATGATACATATGCAATTTGACATGGCCAAGATGAAACCACACACTTTTCAGATAAGTCCTATGTCTTAACCACACTACTTTTGCGCAACACTTTTCTTAGAACAGTTGAGCAACCCAAATGAGCATTTGAAAGAATTCGTGTCTTATGTCTGTAGAAAACAAAGGGGGCAACTAATATAGTCATTGTCTACGCCCCCCACAAACTGCTCCTTATACATATTAAAGATACATAATGTGGTGAACTCGACACAGTCATCAAAGTCATTCCAAGATGAAGAAAGCTCCTGCGCTTTGATATGTTTACATTAGTTGTTTAAATCATTTCTTAGGCAAAATCATTTCCAGAACAAAATGTTACTTGTTGGTGACATAATTATGGTAGTGATGTGCATGTGTGGTAGCTAAGACTGATTAGCATAGTAAGGGCTATAACTGCATAGTCTGTGAGCGGCAAAATATGTTTTAAGTTGAGTATTTTTCCATACAAAATTCTTCAGATCATTATGAATGACAAAATTATGAACCAGTGATGCACATGATACCAAACTAATAAAGCCCTTGTATGATTACCAATTATTCAAGACACAGATCCTGGTCAAATTCACATACTATGTATTTATTTTGTAACACTTATGGCTATTGTTTATCAAATTGAGTTAAGGGATCAAACATTGGCTTTGTTTTATTTGCAATTATCTAATCATATGTTAAACTCGACTGTTATACAGTTGAAAATCACTTCTTTTGATTGATTGCAAGCAACCAAAAACTCATATTTGTTTCAAGCATCACAATAATAGTGGTTAAAACGTTTGTCTGATGAGTTATGTATATTTTCCTCTGAGTAATCTTGCTTATTCCTTAATTGAATTATCATTATAGATGAAAGACAAAAAAGGAATAAGATCAAAATGAAGTTCAACAGCAAAGAAGTACTAAGACAAAAAATAAGTTTGTTATGGAGGATAGAAAAACGCGCCGATAAGGCATCAACAGTTTCTTTAACATTATTTATTTTAAATGAACTATTTTGGTGAGTTAATTTTAGACGCCAGGATGGTTAAAAACAAATTAAATGCCTACACGTACACTTGAGCAATACCCTCATAACCTTTGTACAAGGGCATCAAATACCTACGTGTACGCACAGGTGATACGAATCATAGTCTCCTGGCCTAACGTATACAAATCGTACATTTTAAAGGTTAGTACCAGCAGGTTCTTTATCATATCACTATTAAGTTACACAGTTTGTTTGCGTTTCTTTTAAGTGCATCAATATGTCAGTAAACAAAATCCTATTTCTATTTCAGTGTGGCAAAAAATTATAAAATCTAAAGGTGATGATTGTAAGGAAAAGACAGTATGACCAGACTCAAAAAACATCGGTTTCCTTAAGTGCATTTGCTGCTACACTCAGAGAAATCGATGATTAACTGCAACCTGCTTTATATATTAACTGATATCATAAGATTATCTGGCAATGGTATTTTCAAAATTATGCATCATGTCTTTCCATAGGGATGGAAAAAATGAATTAGGCCTTTAATTATTTGTTGTATTCATTAGACATTTGATTCTTTAATTCTTGGATATTTACTTACCATTTATGTAGATGAATATAACATTTAAAAGAAATAATAAGAGGTTGCTAAACTTTAAAGAGAACAACGCAAAAGGGTCATGATTTCCCTCTGTCGTCATACAAGTTCAAATTGCATGGTACCTACTAAAGTCAGAAAGTCGAAACGTGTTCTATAATGGAAACCGTGAATAAATAATAATCGCTGATTATCAATGGTATCTTTTTGAAACATACATGTAAAACACAAAGAAATATGAAATTTCAAGCAACTTCTGAATAACTGACTTTCTTCACACAAAACTTCACGAACTTTTTTCGATTATCTAGTTGGCGATCGGGTTACAAAGATGATTTATTGATTTTCGATAGATCATCTATGGAGAATCGAGAGCACCCCTGTCCATTTTTTGGACCTCATGCTGAAACTATTTTCATACAATGAATTATAGAAGGATTTCTACTTTCAAAAAACCTTTTAAACAAAATTTATTTGAATATGCGTATGGATCTAGCAATTTCTGACTTTGTAAATCTTGCATGAACCTTTTATAACTTAAGGCATTTCCATTTTGTTTGAATCAGGGAGTATATGTCTAAATTTGTCAATATGTATGCATAACCGTATTTTTGTTATGCGCATTGAGCACTTAAAAATTGCTATACAAATGCCTTTTATTGTCATAATCACATGAACTGCAAAAGGTTGAAGACGAAATAGATCTATCCAAACAATAAAAATCGGGTGATAGCAAAAGTTTGTTTAAGAACTGGAATCTAATATCCACACAAGAATGAGCACAGTTTTAGATGAGATAAACTTCCTACAAACAAGATTTCCCCATTCAAGCAACACGAATAAAGCAATTATAAAAAAGGAAGTTAACACTTGTGTATAATATGTATATGGTACTAAATTCTTGACTAAACGTGATCATCTTGTTTGTAGCCATAAATGTCATGACAACGCTTCTTGAGTGCTGGAAGAACCGATGTAAGAACGGCATATCTCTCATAAGCACCTAGAATATATTATTGTAATTAAACAGTCTTTCCAACCACATCAAAGAAAGTTTTTAGCTTCTTGATACGAATATGTCTTGAAAAAAATGTATATTATTAGGTTTTCAAATATGTTGAAGTGAATTAATATTGTGCACAATTTCTAATGTATCTTTATTTATTTCACTTGTCGTCTTTTACGATAACCGATCCATTTCTTTACATGAACATGGTTTTCACAGTGCGTTATGTCTGTGTTCCACTTTTTGATTATTTATTATATGCACGCACTAGTACAACTGAACGTATAAACTTGTTAAAAGATGCTCGAAATAATGTATGTTTCTTTCATTTGAAATCAAGACGAGATCCATATATTTCCAATCATTGTTCAATTTTGTTGTCAAATTACTTTTTCAATTGTCTAAATCTCATTTTTTAGAATAATTGGCGTTATTTAAATTTCGCAACAATGTAGAAATAAGTGAGACTTTTGTTTAAACTGACTGGTATCGTTTACTCAATTATTGTCAAAAATTTGAAGTTAAGACTAAATATTTTTAGTTTGTCTGTTTATTTTTACTTTTTGTCGATTATTAGCAGTTGTTTACAACACTAATTGCTTAAAAAAAATATGTTCTCTAAAATTTGTATTCTATGCGCATGCGTAGCCACATGTCAAACAAAATTGAGAAAAGAATCCCATACATTCGAAAAACAAATGTTAGACTATCTATATGTTAATGGACATATTTATCTTGTGGGTATTTTAATATGTTCTCAGGTGCATGCAATCCTTTATATCCAGTAAGAGTTAAAGTTAAAGACTAGTTATTCATGTTGTAAGTCACTTGTCAGATATTAGGGAGACGGACAAATCCTAGACGTTTTGAACAACGACACAATTGTCGACTCAAAAAGAACGGCAATCAGACATTCCGATGTAGGACGACAGTGGAAACACTTATCTGAAATATATTGTTCAAAGGATTAAATCCACCGCAAAAGTATCGAATGGTTCATGGAAACGTCATTTTTTTTTCATTGACTACTTTATACTCCTGTCAGCACTTGACTTGATCATAGGTACCTAAACAAAGAAAGATAAACAAAATGTCTGTGTTGAGTGCCCTGTTGTCCTGGGGAATTAAATAAATCTGAAACATCTGTCTAGACGACCTTATAAACACTTGTCAAAGTAGAGAGTAGCTCTTATATTCGTTATTATTTTATTTTTATTTTCTAAGTCTGATTACATTCATACCATATGATTAAAAAAATCATTAGTCTCTAAAACTCTCATAGAATCATCAGTTTTTCACTTTGGAATTCTCATATTTAAGGGGCCCAACTTGGTTCAATATTAAGGAAATCCGTTTGATATTAACTTTAATAGATAGAAATTAGTCTAAACGAAAAAACTGTCCATTTTGGAGACATAATAAAAAATAAAGTCCCTGAGCTAAATATGAAAGTTCCAAAGCAGTTTTTAATTTTTTTTTAAATAGTTGATTCTATGAGAGTTTTTAGAGACTAGCGTTTTTTTAATCATATGGTATGAAATAACGAACTGCTTAAAATGAAAAAGCGACAGTTTTAGTCTCTAAAACGAACTTGTCTCTTACTTTACAAAATCGCAATTGTATATCATTGGAAAGATTATTTAATTCCAATTGAAATGTCACATACTTAATTTTTATCATTAACTGTATTTAAGCTTATAAAGACATGTCTGATTATGTTTTTTTAAAAAACGCATTTTGAAAGATGCACAGAAACATATACAAAAAACTGACACGAAAATTATTAAGCATACTTTTTTATGATGCACATCTAATCTTATAGTGACTGCTTAAAACTGTGAAGATAAACAGATAACGAAAGGGATAAAATCAATCACTAGTTATTGTTTTGACGGTGAATGGACAATAGACAACTTCAAAATTGAGGGAAGCTTTTTTAAGGGAATTAGTAAGCACCTTTGCGAGAGTTTTTGATATCAGTGATCACAACCGTCTGAGTACAAATAAATTATAATAAGTTCTTTACTAATCCCCTTTAACTAAGGATTGCGGGGCATAGGCTGAATTTATATAACATTGACGTTAAGATTACTATTATAGAGTGGTGAGATCTGGGGTAGTTTCGGGTGCATGCTTTTACAAAGCTGCTTCGTAGCTTAGAAACCGACATGTTGCAAATAGAACCTTTCAACTAAATAAATTAAAAGTTAAATTAAATGGATTCGAACCCGGTTGCATGACAGTCAGACGTCAATTCTTTCATCCGGCCATGTTAGTCTTGCCAATTCGAAGGAATCATGTCTATCTGATAATGTACTGAATTGGTTTAGCAAAACAGTAGAAGGAAGCTTTAGGATAAGCAAAGTAGCCAAGGAAGGGTTTAATCTTGTATTTTACACCGGCGCATGTAACTGTCAACAACCAGAGAGCAACGAGTCTCTTTATTGAAACTTATAAAAGCAATTTAAATCTTGGAACCCAATGGTTTTTAAGCTAGAGCTATGCGTATGGAATTAAGCGACGTACAAAGATGTCGGTAACCGAGACAAACCGCTCTCATTCGTCTAAAACTGTTTATTGACGTTGTTAAATTTCAAATAATTCTTTTGGTAAATTAAACAGCAGTGTTCAAAGAGATGCATCATTACCAAGTTTACGAATTTTAATGTACATCTAAATTATTTGTTTACGTTGATTTTCAAGCAAAATATGAAGGCTTTAAAACGGGTAGCAAATTAAGTATACTTAGGTCGAAGGGGCGGGGGAAATATTTGTTTGGCGCCCAAAGGACTATGCCGCACCTAGTTTTTAATGATACTTTTTGTGTCGAGGCACAGCAAATTCATGTTACAAACATTTTGCTCCATGCAAGGACTGACTTCTAAGGCTAACCAACGGCCAAAAAAATTATGTTTGAATCAATCGGAAATGAATGCAAATGAAAGCCATGACAGAGACAATTACAAATATGTAAATATTTTTTAGTTATGGGTCCAGTATGAGAAGTGACGTCATCAAAACTAACCTCGTTACAAGGAGAGAAGTTAGAAATGAAAGTCAGAAGAAAATATATGTTGGTGAGCTTATTACTCACACTGAAAAAGTAATGATTTTTATTGGCTAGCAGTCACATGGTTGTCATGATAAAAGTTCCGATTTCAAACGACAGCGCGAGTTTAGTTTCATTGTATAGACCTTGAACCCAACTCATGTCAATAATAGTCAGTCATTTGAAAGTAACAAAGATACATGGACGGATTAACATCGATCATAACATCCTCTTCTCGATACAATCCAAACTGAAACATTATAGGGATATTGTGAGTTACGAAAGCCTGTTTACTATAAATGTACTGTCATATTGTATGGTAATGTACTTGTAAGACACTTTTGATTTTGTTGATAACGTTCTTAGCAAGATAATAATGCTATATTATCTATAACTGAAGAAGATGAAAGGGTACTATCCTGAGTTATTTTTGGTGATTTAAATTGGTAATATTTGAACGGTACTTTTATCAATATAAGGTTGTATACCTTTTTTACGAACTGTCCATCGTAAATTTGCGTGTTCATTTAACCACTGATTATATGTGTGCAATGATTTCCTGCCTTATCCATGCTTTGTAAAGTTTCCAATTGCTTTCATATCGGATATTTTAAGCATTGCAAAATCATATTGCCATTGAATTATGACGTTTGCTTGCTTATAATAGAACAAAAGAATAAGAATTGCATTATTGAAACACGAGTGTGGTGAGGATAAAACATGATGAAAAATAAAGAGCTTTGATGAAGCACATTGTTATTCTCTTTGATGAACAGCATAAAAAAGCATAAAGAATGGACTAAAATCAACTAATTTCATCAGCAATATTGGAATAAAACAAGGCTGCAGTTTGTCATGCCTGATTTTTGCTGTTTACCTGAATGACCTTGAAAGTACACTAGATTTTAAGGGCTGCGAAGGTTCAAGTTAATGTACATATATTTTGATTTTCGTTGTTTTCTGTTCTGTTTTTTGTTCGCCCATATTTTTGATTTCCAACATTCTGGGTCAAAAAAATTGAATTGATCTGAATTGAACTTTGACTCGGTGTTACTCGCTGACTTTCAGAGCTATAACAATACCCCGATGTACGATCAGTTATTTTTAGTAGCTGGCCAATTAAATGAAAGGTCACGATACCATATATGGAGCGGGCATAAACACATACAGTGATAACTCTAAAATACTTTATAACATTAAAGCTAACAATAAGGCAACTCTTGTATGGAAATATGCTCGAATCATAACTCGAGGACGGGTAATTTAAAGAGGAAAAAAGCTTAGGACTAACACATTCTGTTGTCATTTAATCAATAATAAAAGTATACGCTTAGTATGAGATAGAAGGCCAAAACAGAAATAAAATAAGTAGTAAGGTAAAAACAATTAATACAAAATCACACAATGTCTCTTTCTTTTCCGTCAATATAAAAACTCATCGCAAGATATCTATTAATTCTGAATAAGCCATTTATTGTAATTATGTTGTGATCGATCGTGAATTACTATCACTGTTATGGTTCTAGTGATATCGGTGGCTAAGGCGCATGCCGGTGATGTTGAAAAACGTGGTTAGTTTTAAAAATAAAGAGAAAATAAGGATTTCAATATATATTTGAGTATAAAAGGAATAAGTTTGATTGACAATGTTTCTTAAATGTTGATTTTAAACTCGTTACTTTGTTTTTAATCATTGTTTTGTCCAGGTGCGTAGCCAGGGGGACGTGGGGGAAAGTCCCCCCTCCCATTTGAGATCCAAAATGCTCTAAATTTGCTCAATTTTAAAGTAATCTCAAAATTTCGGCATCTTTGCTTTTTTTCAAAATATTTGAACTGCCATTGCTTTCATAATATCTGAGGTTGTACCCCCCCCCCTCTTTCAAAATCCTGGCTACGCGCCTGTTTTTTTTTCACCTAAAGCCACTTCGTTGTTTTAATATTCACGTTCGAATTTACAAAGGGTTACGGAATTAAACGATAGCCCTTTTTGTCATGTCTGATTAGTTAATTGCCACCAAGAAAAAGAGTGCCTACTTAAAACGGTCCGAATAACAATCGCATTAGACATTAAGTAAAAATACACTCTCGGTATGC
>JAUUEB010341333.1:0-12556 GCA_032362205.1 Clione limacina
ATGAACTCGCAAGCTCGTTCATTATAACAGGTTGTACGCGTGCCACTTATAATACAATAAGATTGATTAAATACATACTATGTTCCACTATACACTATGACTCATGCATAACGCATTAGTATCAATACCCCCCCCCCCCGCCCTTTTTGTCGTCCTCGACCACACACGTGTTCTTTCACTCCCTTTCTAACACTCGCTCACTATAACGAATCTGTCTACTATTGTTTATTTTGTTTCTGCTTAATCGTATTGCCTGACGTCTACGGTCAGGGGATGTCCATGTTTGTTGATTTAGCTTTAATACCACTACTCAATATCTATGTATAAGTTTACGTGTCATGCATGTCATAACCAGATGACCAGACGAATATCTCCAACTTATACTTATTTGTTTTTTTGTTTTTTTTCTATTTCACGTGCATTGTATATATAACAATTTAAAATTTAAAAATAATTTGGGATTTTACTTTATTATAATCTTGTCAGGAGTTTCATTGTTATAACGTCGTTGTTCTGGATTACAATCAGGGATGTCCATAGCATGTGGGGGCCCCGGGGCCCAGATCTGGCGGGCCTCTACATAAACCTCTCCCTAGCAACTTAGATCATGTTCTTAAAGAAAAAAAATCATATTTTAACAACAAGACTGTAAAAATGTGTGAAAGATATGACTGTATATCTTTCTAATACATTTCAATTAAATTCACCAAGTCAAACAGGGAAACACACATTACTATCTCATTTTGTTCAACAACTTTAAAAGAATATAATAGAATTGTAAACAAAATAACCAAACTTATGAATTTATTGGCGTTATTCCTGGAAGGTCCGGGGGTCTAAAGTGCAATTCAAATTGTGCATTTAAGAGCCATTTGTGGAACTTTTAAAATCTTGAAAAGGTAACTTTTTTGAGGATGTCTAAATAAGAAAAACGTTAACATAACTAAAACTAACGATAAAACACACAGGCCCGTACCCAGGAAGTCATTTTTGGGGGGCATAGGTTTTTTGAAGGTGCAGGCAAGCATATAATATATACTCCTCATTATTTGGGAAATTTAGAAAAAAATGCCGTGATCTTGATTTGATCCAAGCCTTCTGGCATTTCAGTCCGGAGCATGAGATGTGAATATATAAGCAATCCGACCAGTATTCTTTTTCAGTGTAAGCCATTGTATGGCCTTTCTATGAATAGGCTTGCATATTATTATAGTTTTAGTTTATTTTTTTAAATTTTAATCGCGATGAAATTATGTTATTTCATAGAAACCATGAATAATAAAAGTTAACCGCATGTGTGTGGTGAATAGGCACGGATTTGCGATCTTGTTAATCATTCCAATAAGTTCACGTGCTTATTCATGACGAAGATGGGTTAAAACTATAATAACTCATACACAACACGCGCAATTATTTTCCTTCTTGTCCAGCAATTCAAAAGAAATATCAGAATAAGATCACTCCGTATACAATCTATGACATCTTAAAATGTCAATAATATATGATCAGCATTAATTACAGTTTACATATTGGTATGAATCATATAGTTAAAGTAATATTGTTTGTCTCGAATAAAGCTGTTACAAAATAGATCACTTCTCGTGTGACCTATACAAATGCAGACATTGAATATCGAGCATTTAACAAATCCTGCTAGATAATGGCATACGACCGCAATAATAAGCTATTTGTGAGATTATATGGACATTCATAAAAGCTAAACTCGGTTAAATAGCAACTTGGGTCTAATATTACCGCTTCATCTAACGATAAAATGTCCTTAATATATACCATCTGCATGAGAAAGTGTAATCTATTGTGAGTGGAATCGCCAAATGGTGTTTTATTACCACCGTAATGGTGTTTGTGTTTTATCACTACTCTCAGGGGGAAACATTTGTTCATTCACTGTGATAAAATAAAATTTTAACGAGTTATTTATTCACACATTGCATGACGCCAAGTTATACCTGACGGGTTGCTCTTTGTTGTTGTTTTAATTCTTCTTGTTGATATACATTCGAATAAATCGAACCGTTTTTGAAATGATGTTGATTTATAAATACTAAAGAGATTGCTTAAGGGAGGGATAATAATGTTTTGTTTAATTCAAGGATTTAGATAATACTAGGATAGCATAAATAGGAACAACATTTAGTTGTGGTATCTCGAGAATATATTGAATATAAATAATACTTATAAAAAGTTACCTATAATCAGGTAATCAACGTTTAGATAATTATGACATCGTATGATTTTTTAAAACATCTGATACTGTTCATTTGCTTTGTCACTTAGAATTAAGATGAAAATTCAATTTTTAAAGTTGAACAGACAAAATATATACCAAGATACCTGGGTGACCTACCGTCAATTAACGACTTCATTTCGGAAATTTGTAAGACGGCCGATGACAAAAATCAATGTCATATGGGTTTTATTTCCAAATATTTTCTCCACAAGCAAAGATCGATAAAGTGTTATACAGCAATAAATTATACATTTTAATTTAAAAACAAATCTTCTGGTACTATCAATGTTGTAAACATGATGAACAGGACATCATTTTAAACAGGCACGTTTTGATCAAAATAAAATGAATGATCCTGCTTTGACACCTTGAAAAACAAACGCTCAAAAGAATAATAACTATTGACAATTATTTTATATTCATGGATTATTTGTAACACGATACTTGATCTAATAATTTTCAAGGAATTTTAGACCTGAACATTTACAAATTGACGCTTTCATTAATAGTTTTTGTATGAAATGATTAAATACTTTGTTAAGGCGGGTCTTATTTCTTTAAAAACGCATGTCTAACATTGTGCTTGGATAGATAAACCTTCATTTAACATGCATAATAAAATCTACTTGAAACAAAACTATAACTATAAACTTTCAGGCGAGGCATAGAACAAAAGATGAAAAAATATCGATGTTTCACCAGTTGATCTAAAATACGTGGTATTATGTATTCCGCTTTGGAGATGAGAAAACTAAACTGAATGTCATGTCTGCAGGTCATTGAAATCATAGACATAGACACCTGTGAGTAGAACTCATCGTAGGTGGCACGTGTTTAAATAATTATAACTAAGATATCCCACATTTTGACAATTTGAAAACTCCATCATACTTTTGCTTTTCAAGTAAGTTTTATGAATGGATTCCAAGCGAAGTTGAGAGATCTGTGAAGTGTTCACACTATTATAACATAGGCCATATTATACAGAATGGAAGCACATACAAGACGCGTAGTGTTATTGACGACATGTAATTATTAAGGTTTATTTTAATTAAGCTTATAAAATATGTTCGCCTCTTTGAGCAAATAAGAAGTGGTGTTTTTAAATAAATCGTTTATATTTTATGTCGACAATTTAAGATACTATTTTCAAAAGTCTTTGTTTCATAGAAAGAAAATATGACTCTATGATTCATGAATTTAAAGTTTCCAATCTGCCTCCTGGTCTAAACATTTGATGATAGAAGAAAAGTGTGGTTCATAGAAGATAGGCCCATTGGACTGAATTTCATTTATTTTCTTATCAATGGTTTTCATTGATTTTTTTATATACCATTGTTGCCAAGTATTTGAATCATATTACTTATTCCCTTAGATTTGTTACAACTTTATACCAGGGATGCCTCTCCAATCTTCTTTGACATATTTCCTTTCTCATCATTTCCGTAGTTTATTAGTAGTATGACATATTGATATCTAGGTATTTACAATTTGTTTTTGTTTTATTGAATGATCAAACAATTTGATTACAAACCGAATTATTTCAACGAATAAAAGTCATACATCAATTAAATGTAACACTTGAAGTATGTTTACATAAACAACCAACAAACATTTTGTCTTGAAAACATATTTTTTCCTACGTTCCCTTTATGATCATTTCCTTGTGTTCTTTTAGTTAATCTTTTTACCCTTGCTATTATTTTCAAGGTCAGGTGAATAATTTGAAAGTTTTATCAATGCATTGACATCTGAAATAAAACTACGCTTTATCACCAGACATGTTCTCAAGCATCCAGTATGTACTCGTTTTTTTCAGAACCCTCATTATCAGACAGTCGAAAATAATGCCAGGCATGACCGGAGGTCAGGCACTAAAAACATGTCTGTTTATGAATAATTGATGAGACTATACCCTTTAAAAGTAATCATGTTTTAGTATTTTGCCTACGTGGCCCCGTTGTAGATACACACAGGCCATATCAGGAATTATTAAGACTACGTACTTGGGAAGGGATACAAATAATTTTGAAAATCGTTTAAACTCTATTATTCTTTATTGTGAAACGTAGTGACGTTTCACGACTATAAAAGTCGCTTCCTCCAACGTTAAACGCTCTCTCTTAATAACTCACAATCACAAACGTACCACTAACATGATAGGTCAGCTGTTCGCAGGAAATCATTTTGAAGAGCGGAAATTGAGCTAATCAATCTGGCAATCCAATCAGACGGCAAACAAGCTGGGGGAAATCTGGAAAATGGACCTTGGTCGTTACTTTTGCTTATACCGAGAGAGTCTTACCCAATAATATATTGGAATGTATTCATCCATTCATAATCCGTACTATAATCCAATTCAATTCAGGTTTATTCCCAGATTGTTTCAAAAATATATGGATTATAACATGATGAGGGTCGTTTAGTACACATGGTACTAAACATTCTGAAATAAATATAACAATCCTTTATGTAGCCCCTCTTTCAAAAACTACATATGAACTTCAGTTTGATCACATCAATTCTATATCTATTTTTTGCTTCCATGCTTTTGAAACTTGTTTCTAGCCAGAAAATATGTTTCGCACCAGACTATAAAAGCAGGGTTTTTGTTATTGGATATGCATTGAATCTTGCTTTTATTTCGACAGTTTGAGTTCTTCGTACCTTTTAATTAGGGTGTTCGTTCGGTCTTAAAAACTCATCACATTTCTGAGTTAATTAAATAGTTAGTGTTACACTTGTCCTAAAAGGAAAGCTATATAATGCACATTAAAAATATTTTGAAAGATTTGTTGATTATTATAGGAGCTGCATCTCCAAATTGTTCAACTTCCGTCAGCATCAATAGTAACGATTAGTTCGCGCTCTTTAAACATGCAATTCAATCAATAGTTCTAAGACACGTTTTCACGCGCCTTTAAAAAGTACCCGCTGTGAGGCATGTATGTCGGAGTGAAGATACCTTCAAACTGTGTGATTAATCATTTCTAGCGTAAAAAAAAATGAACGTTTAGGTCAAGGTGCATCCCATTTTAATTTATTGATTTCAACCTTTATTCTTCCAAAAATGCTTTACAAGAAAAGATTATGAACATCTTCTCGTCAGTGGTTATGCTAACGCCACTTAACAAGATGTATTGGTTCGTTTCTAGATAAATTTGTGTTTTTAAGCTGTTTTTTCATTATTTTCTCATATTGTTTATCGATTGTATGTCCAATCGAAGTTGTATATATGCATGGATATTAAGTTATCACTTCCGAGACAAGAAATTGTTATAACTAAAATGTCACGTTCTAAAATATGTCATGTAACAAGTCAGAGACTCAAACTCGACCAGGTTGTATGTTTGCTACTTTGTTATCCTCTTCTTGATTGGTCTTTTGTGGTGAACGTCGACGGAGTACCGCTTTTTACATGACATTCTTGTGTTGAGATGAGGCTTAAATGTAACGATACCAAATAACATGTTAAACTAATTATCTAAATATCATCCATTAGTTTAGTCACTTAACTGTGGACGTATTAGTTATTACAAGAATCATCCGTGTTTAAAGGTATATATATCACTGTCTTTTTTATGAAAGTACCTATCCGGTTTTTCACTCTCTTGTGTGTATATAAGAACATGGAATGTACCAACAAATGGATGGATCTCTAACAAAAACTTAGTGACGCATTGTAACATTTAACAAAAAGGGATTGTCCTAAAATAACCTGTCTCAATCTATGTGATTGACGGGCTTGTTTGAAAAACTTCAGGAACAAGCCAGATCATTTATAAAACAAGATAGCCGTAGGATGTAAAACAGTCTGATATCCGGAGACATTACTTTACAATCCTTTTGTTCAACATATTATCGATAAACTCAGGACCGATTCGTAGAATTTTGTTTTTCAATTCGTTGATGCATTGCGAAATTCTAGTTTCCTTTGAATCATTTGAATAGCATTTTTCGTTCGTATATTCTTGAATGTAGACCAATTAAAATAATGAAGATTGCAATGTCTTTTTCTTTTATGGTATTTTTCTTTTACATATATCCAATGTATCTGTAAGTATTTTGTGTGTAATGCGTATTGTTTGATTTGTGTGTTGATATACACATGTGACTATATTTTATTTATTTCATTCATTTGATGTTGTCCTGCAAATTAAAACAAAATGTATAATGTAAACATGACATGTACACGACAATAAACTCCTTTATCTTTAAAAAATGTAAAAAATTATAACTTCAATATTTTACTTTTGTAAAGAAACTTATTTTAATTTATTTTTAACTTCTAATAATAAGATGGAAGAAATGTATATATTAGTGATTGCACTGTGGAAGTCATATAGAGAAAATTGCCTTTTATAAAATTCTGAATAGTACATTATATGCCCAGTGTTTGGTTCAATTAATGGGTGTAGCTCGAATATCAATGATTCATCAAATACATCATAATAGATCACAGCTGAATCCTTGAAATATCTGTCTGGCTAAGTATATATATATACAAATTAAGATCAGTTACGGCCAGTCAAGCCACGACATTCGTATCACAATTGAGTTGATAAGGCTATATATGGTCTTGTGCGAGTATTTAAATATATCAACGGCAGTTCTAAATAGTTGCCTTTTTGTGTGACAAGAATGCATATCTCAAAAGCTGATGTAATGTGTTGATAACTCTCATGTGACGTCACATCTTTCTGGCTACACGGAAAATTGATATACAGACTTATGTTGAAAGCTTTCGCTCTGCGTGTGGTTAAATACAAATATAATATTTACATACTTTGTTATATACCTTTTTTCATTACTCACACCAATGAAAACCACACTATTGCATAGACTTTCTTATTACCCGCAAAGGACCGATGACAACGGATACGTGCGCAGTTGCCTTGGAGGTGTACAAAGCAAATTATAGCCAATGGCCAAAGAATAGTAATAGACCATCGTCACATGGATCTTCGAATCCAATTTTTAATAAGCTTATGATCATACTATGATGATAAAAGAGCGAGTGAACATGTTACCACTGAAGACAAAACTGAATGAACTATTGACGAAACACCCTTGCTTTGTCTTAAGAACAATAATTACTGGAAGTTAAGAGTTTCCAATTGCGTCTGTTATTTCTGTACAGTTGTTTTATATTTTCGTTTGAATACTGCCTTATATTAACAAAAACCAGTGTTTTCAATGAGACGAACGTTCGTAGAACTAAATTATAGTATGTGCATAGAGTTTTGCTGTTACAAACCCAATCAAGCAAATGAGTTTCGCGACATGTCTCGTTGGCGTTATAAGACCTTACTTTCTTTTTTGAATACAGCTAAATATAAAAATATTCATACATGGAATAATTTCATTGATACTATTATTTTGAATTTAACATGAAATACATGATTTATGTAAAGTTAAGCTGTTACAGGCCAATTCAAGATGCAATTATCTTATGGGACGTCTATTGTTATCTTCATACCTCGTTATTTCTATTACATAATAGATAACACATAATATTGTTATGCTAAAATATGAATTCATTTAAAAAGTATAATATTTGAGTACCGACATAGATGTGGAATGTCCCCGTACGAGATACGCGTTTCTGGTCCAAATCCCCCTCGCATTACATACTTGGTTACACATTGTTTGTGGTGCTTTGCTTTAACTCACACTCACATTTTTACAACGATTTTGGACCCATCTGTCCCGCCCTTGACTGATTATGAAACGGCAATGACTAAAGGCACAATATCGGTCCTGTTTCGATTCGAACCTAAAACCCTGTCGAGTTTGATAGCTTACCATTAAATATACCACAACGCCATGCAGTTGTTACAGGCTTGTATGATCAATTGACATGGTTACTCAACTTGGTGCAGTGTGCTCACGGTTTAGAAGTTATACAGTAACACTCTAAAAAAAAAACTATGTCCCAAATCTCAAGTACATTTGTGAACACAATGTGTTGAAACATTGAATAGAACAAGATTTATGGTTTAGTAATAAAGAATAGTAATAAATTATCTTAATAAAATAATGTAACCAAAGTACGCGTGTGCTCCCTTAGACAGTACTGTATTATATTGACTTGCTTGCTTGCCAAACACTTGCGGCCTTATTTTGTAGCAATCACATTAAAGATGCAAATGGATTCTGAAAGCACTTTGTCGCTGGCTCCTAGCTATCTTCTAGACAATACACGTAGAGAGTGATTAACTGACGACATCATGCTAAGAAGCAAAAGAATCTAAAAGGAAATATGTTTACGATTTTCATCAATAATTCAGATTGTTCACATTGCGAGAGCTTTCGACTCAAACTCGTACCAAATGTTTACAACTATACTCTAGCTTTATAAATTAACAGGATTTTATCATTTGTATTCTAATTTGAGTCGCATCTGATTTTTGACGAAAAGTTAAAAAAAAATCAGAGAGCTGAGATAAAATCATAAACTTAACAAAGTGGGCTTAACTTAACACCTGTTGTAACACAACACAAGGCGCGTGGTTATAAGATATGGTTTTACTCACCATTGATATAAATCACATTCACAATGACAGGTCAGATACAAATCCAATTACTGCGATTTTGTTTATTGATCACTTGTATTGAACGTCCGTATAATCCAACTCGAACTGAATTCTAAACACGTCTAGCATGATAAAGATGTATGTCACTTTTTTATTTGTTACACAACTATTTTTTAAATCTTGAATTACAGTTTTTTTTATTTTGATCAACTGGTTTCTAATAAAATTTAATAATTATTTCCTTATTCACTGCTGTTTTAAAAAGTAGACTTACACACCCAGTGCCAGGTGGTATGTTTTTATTGCACAATATTTAAATCCAATGTCATATTTATTTTTATTCTACACATTGACAGCAAACGTACAAGTAATAATTTCATTTTGAAAAATTCACGAAATTCACTGAATAGTTAGACGAAAATAATGCCGATGTCACGGCACATTGTAAGAAGTGAGTGCCTCTCACGCGCGCACGTTGTATTGGTCGCTCACCCTGTTTGTGGCCGGCGCTGTGAAGGCTCTGCCTATTGCACGTAATACGCCTCAATAAGACAGGTTTGTTAACGTTAAGCTCCGTCCTCCACGTTGAGATTTATCTCCGGTTTCTAATCTTTGTCTTTATTTTGCTCTCTTGTAGACCAGAGAATTATTTTGGTAATAATTAAGTATTGATGTTGCAAGTTGCAATTTAACCAACTTGACCAACAATAGAGAAACTAAACAAGAAAGTTCGTCACTTGTTATTCAGCTCGTAAACATTGGAACACAACTACAGAAAATTAAAACCCTGAGTTATTCTCCAGTTAAAAAAACTGGCAATCATTAAACGAACGATGTTTTTTTTTGTAATTCAACACAATATATATTTATATGGTTTATAAATAACTTTATTAAAACTTCAAACCATATGAACATCTGAATTACCGTGTTTCTCACTCTTCAGTTGATGTAACATTAATTATTTTCTCAAAACACAATTTGCTTGTGTATTATCTTCCCTACAGACTAAATTACATACATGTTTTTAAATTCATGACACATAAATACCCCTTCTTTGGCGATAACAAAACTTTTTAACCAACAAAGTTTAATACAAATAACTTCACCCAGGTAAATACCAAAGTTGAAACCATATTCAAGACTGAATCATTCAACTCTCATAAAGCTGACTGAAGAGATTATTGCAAAATTGAATCAATTCCTGCAAATTGTGTAATATTGTACTTCCTTCTAGCATTACTATTCATTCTTATGATATTTTTATGTAAAGAACTTGCATTCTAGCAAAACGAATAGACAGAAAGATAATAATTTTATCGTTTGTATTAACATGGCCATTTTCTAATTTACTGTATATTCGTAGAGATTATGTAAATATGTCACAATGCAAACAATGAAATGTTAAACACAGGATGAATGATTTTAAACGATTAGATTTACATTAATATATACAGTCCCCAGTTATTCGACACTCAAATATTCGACAAACAGGGAATTCTAACAGCTAAACATTAATTTTATTAATAAAAAATATACCTTTTCTCAACTCTTGTGTATCGCTACAAGCGACGTTTCAGTGGCTTCCCGCCACCTTTATTAGGAATTTGTATGTGTGTCACGAATAATTAACTTCTGTTAATTTACTTTGTTTATAAAAGAAATAAGCTAAAGTATTAAACCAAGACATATTTTTTTGGTTTATCAAAGAACTGTCAATTGCTACGCATAAAAATGAAATATTTCAACATGAAAGTGAATGTGTATATCAAAAATAAGTTATTTTAGTATATGGACAAAATCAATGTTAGCGATATGAATAAGGGATTGCCTCAAACGGCATCTTTTACATTTATGATTTGACTCCGATAACATAGTTTATTTTCCAGGTTGATCGATACGGTTTCAATACAGATAAACGAATGGAAATTAATTCGTTAATCAGAACTTTGTGCAAATACAAAAAGATTCGTTGGATTCCCGCTCAGCCTACTCAACACGCAAGAAAAGACGAGGTCTAAATTTCGAAAAGCAAAAAAGAAAGGTAAGAATCGTTTCAAAAGTACACATGGATTTTAATTAAAATATAACCATTACATTGAACAGTAAATTATCAAAAATATTTAAGATATATCTATGTCTATGCTGATTTAATAGAATAACTCAAACGTTTGAATTACTCTTGTTAACCAAATAATCATATCAAACATATATTGCTATTCTAGTATGGAGGATACATTTATATGATATCTTGAAACAAAATTCAAGAAGCCAAGTAAGCATATATGAATCTTTGGGCAATAATTACAAACATGCGACCTAAGTCTATGTTTCCTGATCCAACAGGGATCGTAATTTGTCTTCTTCTAAAATTCAATACATATAGGTCACAAGACCAAATGAAATGCAAAACGAATTGTAAGTGTTATTTTGTAAAACAGAAAAAAAAACAGACAATCAGCCCAAAAGTCAACATAAGGTGTTCATAAAGCAAATATATTCTGGGGAATTAATCACAGGGAAGGGAAAAATAATGTGAAGGATTTATTGAAAAAAGAGAATACAGTCCGGTTCGCATATAACCATCTTGCCAAGTCCACGCAATGCAATTAACGAAACGTGTCAAATTCGTAGACTGGACAAATACGTATATGTTTTCCCGGGACGTACATTTGTGTGGCGTTCACTATGACATTTCACAAGAATTCAGGACATCTCACAACTCGAAGACATGCAGTTAGGCAGGCTCCCAAAAACATGCTTTGATTTCCATCCTCTCAGCATAAAATTCTTCTTAACCTCAGACAGAGACTCATGAGAAAAAACCAAGACCTGGTGGAATTTCAATTAGGTTGGCTAGAGATTATACCGAGGCCAAAACTTGTACTGTGTGTGCGTCATTATTTGTTATACATGTAAAAATGAACGTGCGTCTTAAGCAGACTAAACATAATCGATATTGAAGGAAGAGCTATGAAATTACTTACACATTTATGTCAATAATCCATGCATCACACACATCTTAGTATATTTGTCAGGTTATTTAAAGGAAATATCATAATTCTATCACTTGGTGACCAATTTACTAAATGTCTATAATGCCAAAAAGATGCAATCTAAAAAAAATAACTGTAAAATTGTGTGAATCAAATTAAAAATCAGTCACTACCAAAATGAAGTTTTGTCTTGAATAAACCTAAACAAAACGGCACCATTGTTGGTGTGACCTGGAACTGTGCAGTAATGAAATTAAAAAAATTGAATAAAATCATACAAGATAATAGTATACCTCACAACTATTAAAAGTGCGATAACATTGGAATTGCTAAAGCTATACTCGGCTTACCCATCCACTTTATCTAACAACAAACAGTCATAATTGCATGAAAAAATGATGTCGTTTTATTTCCATCCATATGATAAATATTGTGTGTTCTTATCTCTACACTCAGGGGCGAACATGTTTGGCATGCCGTTACCTAAAACACAACGATAGCGAGATATTTGTTGAAATGTCTAATGACTACAAGAAAACTTGTACATGCAGTGATAAGGAAGGGAAATTGTTATTCGCTGTACCTATTATCATTCGCTTACTGGACTTTTATTTCATAGGCACAAGTGACGCAAAGAGAAAAAAACTAATGGGTATATTTGTCGTTATAAAACACACGTGTTAATATCACCTTGCACAGCAAAATAGATGACGTATCGTAGAAATCACTTTTTCTTCATCATCTTGCACACGAGAGAGCATCTTCTGTAATCATTA
>JAUUEB010341444.1:0-12555 GCA_032362205.1 Clione limacina
GGATAACTTAATTTTCTATAACTTGATTACTATATTTACTATAGTCATCAGGGCTAACATCGAGTTGATTCCCTGACACGCACTCGATGTAATATTATGTCTAAGTCGAGCGCAAGCTATCGGTTACTTGTACCACCCTACGAGTTGTTTTTAAGTTTTGATTGTTGTTGTTAAGTCGATTGAGTTGTTTTAGAGTTTTGATTATTGTTGTAAAGACTATTTTGTGTGGTTTTCTTTTTTTCCCTTTCACCTACGAGTGCAATGCACATACTTTTAATGACTAGACACGGCACTGGGTAGGCAACAGTCATACTCTTGCCAGTTTTAAAATGTAAGTGAAACCCATTTAGCTAGTTTCTAAGTAGATTTTCGTTTTTTTTTTCATAATTAATCTTATGATGCCCTAAAATATTGCATTAAACCGATATTTTGGTCATAACTCGTTCCGTGGAACACTCACAAGAGTTTTTCTGTCGGTTTAAACATGTTTTGTTAACAGAGAGAAAGAGAGGGAAAAACAGGTGTCTGGTTTTGTTCCAAAAATTTGGCTAAAGCATGTGTGGTTTATTCGAGTTTGACTGTACAGGCTTAAGCCAAATTTTTGCGATTTAAACAAATTTTGTAAAATTCCATACGCTCCACCATAGGTGCATGACACTCTGCTCAAGTGAAGAGCTAAAATTGAAAGAACTTGACCACCTCAAACGAGTGCTCACTGTGTCGGGATACACCAAGGGTGCTTGGACCACTGCTACAGGGGGCTCACGCTCCACTTCACCCTCTCTTGATAGGCAGAATTTTTTTTTTAAGAAATAGTGCAGCTATGGTAAAAGACCTTGACATCACTTAAGGTGACTCAGACGTACTTGTTTCTTTTGATGTCACTGCACTCTTCACAAAAGTACCAGTGGACAAAAGTCTTGATGTCATCTTCGATAAACTTAACAAAGACAACACACTTTCTATTCACACACCTCTCCCAGCTTCCAAAGTCAGGGACCTTCTGTCTAACTGCCTTAAGACGTGCTACTTCCAGTTTGACGGCACTATCTACACCCAGGTAGAGGGCGCCGCCATGGGCTCCCCAGTCAGAACCATCATAGCCAATCTTTTCATCTTTTAAGCGAGTTGGATTGTATTCACATGGTGTTTCATTGACCTCTCCTAGACAGTTCTGCAGGTTGATGCAGTGCCAAATCTTCTACAGATGAAGGTGCTGTTAATGTCTCCATGAATACATGGAAGGATTTATCCGCGACGGCTGCCACTTGAGGACCAGGTGTAGCACTTCTTGTATTTCCTATCAAGTTACAGTATAGATACCAGGCCTAGCACAATTCTCTAAATGCCAGACCCCTGATAAAAATCTGATTTTTAAAAGATTTAGGTATGACACAAAAGTAATTCTACACTGTTTTCATATATATTTTGGTGTAGTGTAAAAATGAAAAACTTACACTGTGTTTGTTAAATTCAAATTATTGTGAGATCCAAGGTTATAAGATTAATTAGAGTCCCACTGTACTATCAGGATACTTGAAATCTTAACTGAATTAATAACATATAATCGCTTTATTATTTTGCATCTTTTTTTTTCAACCAATAACAAAATTAAAAATTTCAACAGAGGGACAAATTCTAAAAGGAATTAAATCACTCTTTTTATATAGCAATTTCGAAAACAGCAAATTAAAGAGAAGCAAATTCAACACAAGAACTTCAAACACTAAGATTTGAAATAGTAACTATTTATTAAAAACAGTTTATTCAACAAAATATACATTTCATCCATACACATTATATTTTAAGATGAGAGTCAAACTTCCCAATTCTCTCCAGACTATACTATATTTTCTGCAATATCATAGTCTTTTTAATAGAAAGGTAGGAGCAGATAGCATAGTGCATTTGGTAGAGTTGGTCAACAAAGTTAGCCTCCCAATTCTGGCTAGTTTTTCTGGCCCTCCTCTTGACAAAGCAGCAGAGTCTTTTAGACCCACTAAAGTAAAGTTAAAACCTTATGATACACCTACAAAATTCAGGGCTCTACTCAAAACTTCTACAATCTTGGTAAAATACAATTTATTTTCCCAAGAATGAACAATTATGTGTTTAAGAGTAAGAGCTAACAGTTTTAAAATCTGGCAACCCAAATTGAATTCCCTAAGAGAAATGTCAAAATAAGGTTATGTAAACATCGCTTAAACCAGAATCAGAGGGACAAACTTTTTTTTGGCTCTGAAATAGTTTGTTGATTTTAGATAAATAAGATGATGCAAATGTTGGTGATTTGCCTATGCTCAGCGTGACTTTCCAAAGCACAGCCCAGATTATTTTTAAGAAATTTGCAGCTTACAAATTTTTTTCAGTTAAGGTTTTGTTGACTATAATTCAGAGATGATTTTAAAAAGCAGTCTCAAAAAGAGCATTAAAAAGCATATCTTGATCAACAAAAGTTTACACATATCCAAAAGAATGTGAGTTACAATAAAACAAATATGATTACAACAAAATACAAAACATTGATTGTGGAAAAGTGAATTTTGCTACAGTAGAATCTGGATAATACAAACTGCCCAAGACCAACCAATGGCATATAATTATTAAGAGTTCATATAATGAATTACTTAAACAAGTAAAAATCAGGACTTAGGCATTTGCTTTGAATAATCAATTATTTGTTATAACCTAATTTGAATTAAGGGGACGTTACTTTATCATTTCTCTCCCATGTGATCAGCTTAATCACTTTTTTGCATCACACACACAGTAATTTAAGTGAATATGAAATTCCTTTCTGCTACTAAGTCAACTAAGTGATCATTTTTAGGTTAAAAATTTGCTTTTGAACTGGCTTAATAAATGAAAATCCATATAAAAGTAAACAGTAAAAAAGCAAGCTAATAAGGTTGTAACTGTTGCTCTTGATAAAGTTGAATTGGAAACAAAATGAATAGTCTACAGTGGGAAAGAAGTCCCCCACCAAATTGTTATGAATACACATTAGTTTTTACACACTCAATAATATCACATGTATCTAATTGATTTTCAAAATTGTGGAACAAACTATTTCAGAAAGTTAAGCCAATGTGAACATACAGTCAAACTCTCCTAAATCAAACATGATTTTGTTCCGTTAAAACAAATCCACTGCTTTTCCAGTAAAATTTCAAATTCTAGGGGTCAACAACCAGGTGAACAATACAACATATTTAATGTTCTGACCCATGCCCTTCTTTATCCCTTTAGGTAGGCAACAGTCACACTCAAACCGGACTAAAAATACAAGGAAAACATATTTGGGCCAGTTTCTAAAAACAATTTTTATGCTATTTTCCGATAATTAATCTTTAAATGCCCCAAAATATCGCATTAAATTAATAATTTGGTCATAATTTGTTCTGTTTAAACATGTATAGGCGTTAATGTTTCGGTTTTACCAAGTTTCTTTAACAAAGATATAGAGAGGAAAAATTATTACAATGATTAAGATACATAATATTTTAACATATCATAGAAATTAAATCAACAAATCAGTGAGGCATCAATGAGTAACACGCTTCATAACATTTGTCATTTTGACTTTAGGTCTTTCAAAGCGCTATTCTGAAATATTTCACATAAATATGAAATCATGATTAAAAAAACAACAGGGATCGGAGTCCGAGGGTTTTCAGCTGGAGCCTGAGTTTCATGTGCGGCTCCAGTAGTTTTCACTTAAAAAATACTATAAGTAAAGCTTTATTCCCGGCAATACCAAAGTGTAAAACTTATTGGTCTGAAACAGGGGTATATATTCTGACACACAACAAAAATATTTCCTGTCCAAAATAAAAATCCTTCCTAGATTTTTTGAAGACTTATCAGAGGCTTGAAAAAAATCCTTCCTAAATTCTGTTGAGAAGTCATATTTTTTCCTGTCAATTTCGCACCGGGATAACCTAGAATATATACCCCTGCTGAAATAATAATTTCTACCAAAATGATGTTCAAATTTCTATGAATATAGCTTATTTCTATAAATAGGCCGGAGCTGACTTTTTTAAAAGTGCTGGAACCGGAGCGGAGCCGCATCATTTGACATCATCGAAAAAAACATTTATTACTAATTTAATGTACAAATCATCATGACGGTGTATTATGCAGCCAAAAAGTGTGACTGTACACTGTTATCATCTTTAATGGGAAATCAATTGCCTCATCAAAGATAATAATTTTTTCATTTAGATTGGACCAACTGTATCAGAAAATGAAATAATTACATTTTTTCCAATGTGTAGCCTTTGTAGAACATTGGTTGATTGCATGTTATTAAGTGAAAGTTTTATTTCAATGATAAGTTTTTGTATCCCATACACCAACGTTGTATTTTTGTACCAAGAAAACCTTTAATTTAAGCCCCAAACCATTTATTGAAGTGTGACCATGCATAAAATGCGATATTCAACTTAAAATAAAAGGATTAAATCATGCAAATTTTTATAACATAATGAATAAAATGCTGGAGTATAAGAAATGTCAAAAAAAAATCAGCAGTTCTTTAACAGTGTTAACGAGTTTGTATTGTCCTGACTCTACTGTAGTTAAAACAGTAGTTCTGTAGAATGCAATATATATATATATATATGAGTTTTGTTATCAAGTAGATTGTGGAAATTTACACAGCTTCTGCATTCTATTCTCACAGTGGAGGACACATGTATAGTTACATGGATTCAACTTGTTTCATTCTAAAAGGGTTGTACTGCGAATGACATCACCTGATGAAATAAAACAAAAAAGTGCAATCAATAAAAAAAATATTCATAAAATCTGACTTAAATATTCAAACTGTAAATCAAATAATTTGTAAGTTTTCTGACACTTACAATACAGTACAGTTGATGATACACATAGATAATATTGGTCTTTGCCTTAAGTTCCTCACTGGACTGATCATTTGAGGAGGGGCCACACATCCAAGGAGTCAGGGACATCTTGTTTCTCTGGAGCCTATGCTTGTCGTCCAACTATCTTGCCTTCACTTTTAGAGAAAATGCCCTTGAACCAAGCAAGTATTTAAAATAGACAGCTTAAGCCCTATTTTTGCTTTAACTGGACAAAACTCCTGTTTTCTCTCTCTACATTTGATAAAAACACACCCGGTAAACAAAGGAATAATCGGCTTAAGATTATAACTGAGATTAACCATTTAATAATATGTGACGATTTGGGGCATCAATATATATATTTTTTTTTAGAAAAAATTGTTTATTTTTACTCTCTCATTTTTCTGTTAGTTCAATTCTTCTGGTGTTGTTTTAATTATATGTAAGCTGTTATTGTTGTCAACACATTCGAGTTTTGATGTGTTTTATTTAACCATATTTTTTTAAGTTGGACAAAATTGTGCTTTCTAACAAATCAAGTTTAAGCAAGTTTGACTGTAATCATATGAATCAGAATAAACTTGCACAATTTAAAAATTGTTGTGCAAATTGATCGATTAATGACCTAGTGGATATATATAATCTTATCACCTACACAAAGGACTAAATTTGATAGAAAAAATGTATACAATATTCTTTCTTAAAATACCACAGTAAACAACATTCAAACCAAAATCCCAAATGTGTAAATATGTAGAAAGCTTACCATTAATAAAATTGATGAGTGGACAACATCTATGCAGGGAAGAGGGAGATCAAGTTTCGTCTGCATGGTCGCATGTTGAGTCTCATAAGGGCCGATTGGGCTTCATGTCCTGTTACAAAACCAACAACAGCATTACCAGTTGGTTTCCCATCACTTGAGTAATGAAGTCTGATTGACTCTCCGATAGGTCTGTAGCCATGAAAAAACTGTACAATATCAGCAATGGTGATATCTGGTGGAAAATTTTGGCAGCGCACATAGAACCAAGTTTTGTTAAGAACACCTGCCGGTATACTTTTGCTGCCACCAGCTTGTAAGGGCATGTTAGACCCTTGAACAGGATGTTGCTGTGGTGGCGGCTTTTGAAGAAGCTGGGGCTGAAGTGGCAGCTGCTGCTGTTCCTTGGGCTGCTGCTGTAAAGGTGGCTGTGACCCCTGATTTTGAGAATGCTGCTGCTGTAATGGAACCTGCTGCTGCTGAAGTGGAACCTGTTGCTGCATTAGAGGTTTCATTGTTGGGGGTTCCTGTTTACCAGGAACTGATACTGCTGGAGAAACGCCTTGCTTGTGTTGAACTATAGGAGTCTTTTTAACTTGATTGTTATCGATCTGAGATTTATTTTGGCCTGGGTTTTCTTGTTTCAGAGGTATGTTGGAATTATTTCCGTTTGTGGATTGTTCACCCCCCATCGATGGTGACTGTGACTCTATACCAGAGCCTTTGGCTGGAACAGATATTCCCTGTTGTCGTGCATTGTCTAGTCTATTATTCATTTCTTTTTTACTGATTGGCTTTATAGCTACAATATGCCTGCCCATTGAGGTTTTATCTCTCTTAATAGCTTTCTCAAAATCAAGTGGAGATCTGAATTCTACAAAGCCCTCTCCACGTGGTTTGCCACGCCCATCATGGGCAATATTTATTCCACGCATCGCTATTTGACAGTCAGAAAAGAATTCTCTGATATCTTGTGGTGTAGCCAATAAAGGAAGGCCTTGGATATAAACACAGACATTTTGAGCTTGTTGACTATTTTCATTTTCAGTAGTTGGTCCTGTTGCTGACTGATTGGGTTGCTTTGATTCGTTATTTGGTATTGCATTAGGCCTTGCTCCCAGCAGTCCTGGTTTCATTGAGGGATTTTGTGGTCTTGGTATATTGGATGCTGGAGAAGTTGCTACTGGCAATGTTGTTACTGTAGCTGAGCTAGGACCACCACTAGCTTTTTTATTTTGTTTTTGTGTCATCTCAAGAAGATCTTCTTTCTTTCCAGGTGACACCCTGATGATACCTGAACCAAGTTTTCTTGAATCTAAGGATAAAGCTTTTTTAAAGTCAATGTCTGATTTAAACTCCACAAAACCTTTGCCAGTAGCCAATCCATTTTCGTTATAATCAATGTGAATGGCTTGACCATCATTATCTATCTTAAGACTGCCAAAGAATTGCAAAATGTCTTGCTTTTTTATAGTTGATTGTAAATTGCTAAGCATAACAATCTGAGACTCCTTATTGGGCGTAGAACTGTTTTTTGGAGTGACTTTACTGACATCTGTTTCCTTTGTTGAAGTTCCATCTTTTATTGGCTGAGGTTTGAAGGAATCTACAGCCTTTGTAAAGTCATCATCTGAACAGCTGCTCACGTTAACACTTTTCCCATCACATTTGTCTCCATTCCTTCGAACAGCTCTAGAAGCATCTTCATTTTTAACAAAACGAACATACGCCTCACCAGTTCTTCTGCCCTGCTGATCATTAATAACTTTAAGACCATCATATGGCACTTCAATTGGTTGAAAAAATCGTCTCACATCCTTGTAACTAATAGTGGTTGGCATGTTCTTTAACATTACACATCTACCTCTGGCTTCAGAGTGTCTAGGTGAATCTCGCCTAGCAGTTTCTTTATCCCACCTGCCTCTTCTGTCTTTATCTCTACTTATGTCTCTGCTTCGGTCTTTTGACCTGGATCTTCTTCGGTCCCTATCATATCTGTCTCTTGAGCGTCTTTCACTAGACTTGTATTCACGGTCCCTATCACGCCTGTCATCTCTGTGATGGTCCCGATCTCTATCTTTATCACCATCAGGCCGGCGCGATGAGCGAATATCTATGTCTCTTTTAGTTGCTTCTGAAGGTGGATTTTTGGAGTCTGGAATTTTCTTTTCATTTTGGTCCATTTTGGGGGCATCTCCAAGCAGACCTTTACCAGGAACTGGGCGTGCAATTACATTTTGCAAGGTCTTTTTATCATCTGCTGATTGCTGTCCATGTTTGTTTGAATTCTTATCAGAATCTTGTACATTGCTTGCTAGCCCAGGTTCTGCCAACCTGCGATCTACATCTATACCCCTACCACCCCTACCAACAGTTGGACCACCACGACCTCTCATAGGATATGAGTCTCCTCTGCCTCTTGGCCCCTGATCTATTAATGGACCGCCTCTGCCAGGGAAGCGACTATCAAAGTCTTGGTTGCCCCCAAAGTCATCACGGGGTCTGTTTCTATCAGAAGGAAACTCTCCATTGTCACCTCTGAGTTTACTTCTATCGGGTTGATGCCCTTCATTATCCTCATGTAGTCTGTTTCTGCCAGGTGGATAGTCCCCATATTCAGTGTGTGGATATCTTCCTCTGCCTGATGGTCCCTCTGTAAAATCACCATGATGTGGTCTGCCTCTACCAGGAGGGAATTCTCCATAGTCACCATGTGGTGGCCTGCCTCTGCCAGGAGGGAACTCTCCATAGTCACCAGGTGGTGGTAGCCTGCCTCTGCCTGGAGGGAATTCTCCATATTCACCAGGTGGTGGTGGCCTGCCTCTGCCAGGAGGGAACTCTCCATAGTCACCAAATGGTGGTGGCCTGCCTCTTCCAGGGGGGAAATCTCTTAAGTCCCCAAGTGGTGGTGGTCTGCCTCTGCCAGGAGGGAACTCCCCAAAGTCACCAGGTGGGGGTCTGCCTCTGCCAGGAGGAAAATCATCAAAGTCACCAGGTGTGGGTCTGCCTCGAAGAAACTCTCCATATTCACCAGGGGGGTGTCTGCCTCTGCCAGGAGGGAACTCTCCAAAGTTCTCAGGTGGGGGTCTACCTCTGCCAGGAGGAAAATCTCCATAGTCACCATGTGGGCGTCTGCCCCTGCCAGGAGGGAAATCTCCATAGTCCCCATGTGGCGGTCTACCTCTACCAGGAGGAAATTCTTCTTGGTCAACATGTGGTGGCCTGCCTCTTCCAGGTGGAAAGTCTCCATATGGCCAGTCTCTGTTTGATGGAAAATCCCCAAAGTCATCTTGTGGTTTGCCTCTACCAGGTGGGAAATCATGTGCATCTTGCGGTCTTCCTCTTCCAGGTGGAAAATCAATTTCTTGTGATGATCTCTTCTTATCAGCAGACAGCTCTCTAAAGGCAGCTTGTGGTCTACCTCTCCCTGCTGGATGATCACCATATTCAGGTTGAAGCCTGTCTCTGCCAGGAGGAAGCTCTTTGAAATCATGTGGTGGTCTGCCTCTGCCCAAGGACTGGGCAAAAGGATCATTACCACTAACAGGTGCATGCAGAGGGCCAAGAGGATCAACTCTTTGGTCCATGTCCATGGCTGCTTCAGGTACATCAATTGACCCTCTTGATCCATCAACTCCATGTGCAGTACCCATTGGTCTCATACCATGAGGTGTGAACTTTGACTCATCTACATCTTGTGGAGTATTTATAGAATCATCCAAAGGAGGACGACTATCATCACGCTTAGACACATCAGGACCTCTGGGCGGGTCAAACTCTTTGAAAGGGCGTCTATCAACAGGAAATCCTTTATCTGCTGGATAGCCTTGTTCATTATTGGACTCATCCCTACCTGGCCTAATTGCTGAATGAAAATCTGGTCTGCCATCTCGGTCACCATCAAAAAAGCTTCTGTCATAACTTCTTGGTCTTCTCATATCATCACCTCCATATCTTCTGTCAACTGGTGCCTCACCAGGCCTCTGATTCATTCTATGATCTAAGTAACCATCATATTTTGGGCGTCCCTCTGTTCCAAAGTTTTCATCTGGGGGAAGTCTTCTATTTTCTTTAGGGAATCTGCTATCATCAGAAGGGTAATCAGTATGTCTTCCATAGCTTCTATTTCCTATTAACTCTTGTCTTTTATCTCTCATGGAATGCTCTTCCCCTGAAAAAGGAACAACAGGAGGAAAATCTCTATTTCGTAAAGCCAAGTTTTTATCCTCTTCAAAATATGGACCTCTTGCCATGGCTTGCATTTGTTTGCTATCCCCTGATTGCAAACCAGCAAAGGGATCTTTTATGCCTTCTTTATGAATTACTTTTTCATCAACCTTCTTTGCACTACCTGGTGTTGATACTTCCAATTCCATATCATCCTCAGGTGGATATCGTGTACTAGGGGTAGAATCCTCAAGAGCTTTGCCACTTTCTGCAACTTCAGAGAAGCGACTTAGGCGAGGTCTTTTATTTGGCATTTGTTCCAAAGAATCTTGAAATTTATCATCAGGCTTCATATCTCTGCCAGGGCCAAAGGGAGTTTCTTGCTCCTCTCTTGTTGTTCTAGAATGAATACCTTGTCCAAGACTTCCTGTTACTGGATCATTTCTCATGTGACCTGGGGTAAACTGGTCAAAACGCTGATTATCAATACCCAATGACATAGGACCATCATTACGAAGCCCTCTCTCATACATGTGAGCACTTTCTGAAAACCTGCTATAATTAGAATCTGATCTTCTATTGCCATTATCCCATTGCTGTCTCCCTAAATCCTTCATCATATCATTTCCACCCATGGTCTTTTCTCCAGTCCCTAAATTCATCATTCTGCTTCCTTCGGTTTGCATAGTGTCTACTGTCCCCAAATTTGTTGCTTGGTTACCAACAACTAAACCTTTATTTTCTGACATTTGACTTTGATTTCTGTTATCTGAAAAGTTCATTCTCATTCCCTCTTGATCTCTAGTCATCGAATTCATTCTTTCTCCATAAGATCCTCTATCACCAGGCATATTCAGTTGTCCTTGCATGCCCATTGGTGTAATAGTTCCCTGCTGGTTATTCCATGATCTGTCTGATAAACCATAGCCTTCATTCTTATCTTCCATGCCCCCATAATTAGAGATGGGACCCATTCCATGAGCTTGTGATTGCATACCCCCTCGGTTTTCCTGTTGATTCATGCCCATATTTGGCTTATTTTGCATCATTCTCTCGTTCATATACCCCTGCTGCTGGTTACCCATTCCTTGTGGTATGTTTTGATTTCTCATCTGGCCCATTCCATTATCAACATCCATTTGTCCCATGTTGCCAGTTGTTCCTTGCCCAGCTGCCTGATTTGTATTTTGCTGTGGATAGTTTCCATACTGACTTATTGGATCTCTCTGATTGACTCCTTGAGCAAGGTCTCTCTGACCATAGCCTTGGGTCATGGAGTCTCTTTGTTGATTAACTCCTTGTCTTGTGTTGTCTCTCTGGTTCATTCCATAACCCATTGGGTCCCTCTGACTAATTCCTTGGCCCATGGGGTCCATTGGACTCACTCCTAGACCCATTTTGTCTCTTTGATTTACTCCTTGGTTCATTGAGTCCATTGGACTAATTCCTTGACCTATTTGGTCTCTCTGGTTGATGCCTTGGTGCATGTGCTGATTATCTGGAAACTGACCACCAAGTTGCTCATTCCCAACTTGCCCGCTATAAAAACCTTGCCACTTCTGTTGCGCACCTGAGGATCCAGCTTGATGTCCTGTTAAAAACCCAGGATCACTCACATTATTACTCATCATTTGTTGATTTTCCAAGGGATAGTTGCTTTGAGGATTAGCAAATTGAGGTCTCTGCTGCTGTTGCATATTATTCATTGGTGCTTGTACAATTGCAGGATTCCCTGTAACTGGTACAGTAGATGTCGAGTTGGTAATGGCAGTGACACTACCAGATCGTGCAGCATCAATTACACTTTGCATTTCAGATTTACTGCTTAGGAAGAGTTTCACAGCTAAACCATTCAAAGGACATAAGTTCATTTTCATGGCCACCCGTGCATCGTCGTCAGAGGCAAAAGCAATGAATGCATCTCCACCTTCACCCCCAATAATATGAACACCACCTGCTGGAATGCTGAGTCCAGTAAAGAAGTGACGAATGTTCATTGCACTTGCTGTCCAGGGCAATCCCTGGAGACGTATAATCACTGACATGCTGTAGTTGCTTGTTACTTCCACCTGAAAAGAGAAAAAATATCAGTGTTAAATATGACAAATATTATATATACAGTAATATATGTGTTAACAAACCGCACTTTAACACAAATTTTGATTCAATGAAAGGACTGCATATCCCCATTTTCTCTCCATATCTTACATTATTAAAACTATTTCTGTTCAACAAACAACAAATCGTGTCAGTTTAAGTTCAACAAAAAAGTAAACCAAGAATATCACCGAAATGACCTCTAAAAGGCAAAAAGACAAAGGAAATAGAAAAAAAGGTTTGAACAATTATACACAAATATTTCGAAATTAATACCTATACATAAATCCAATGGAAACTAACCACGAAATATATTTATTCATGCTGATGTTGTTGTGTTTATCCTTTTGTTAAAACCCGATATTTTTCCTACAATAGCTATACAAAAACTTCAACGAAATTCTGTATTCAACGAAACAAACTGCCGGTCCCGATGAAGTTCGATGAAACCCGTATCTACTGTGACTGCCTTGAGACAATTTTACTTCTACGAACAATCTTTGCTCCAAAGAATGAATAAACAAGTCTTGAAACCACCAATGAACAAATACTAACATTTATTCACAAAAAAGAAGAAAAATAAGGGTAGCAACCCAGATGAGAAATACATGGACAGAAATTTTACAAAACAAATGTTTAAACAGTTTCGGATATATATCC
>JAUUEB010341666.1:0-12552 GCA_032362205.1 Clione limacina
TCCTTTATGTAGACAACAGTCAAACTCATAAGCCTGTCTCAAATACAAGTGCAACACATTTGGGCAACTCTCAAAGTCAAATTTCTGTGCCTTTTTGCAAAAATGTATCTTTTGGTGTCCCAAATGAGTGAATTAAATCGATACTTTGGTCATAATTTGTTTTGTTTAAACATTAACAGGTGTTACGACATATTTCTATGGGGTTCAAGTTTTTGTTCTGTTTTAGCCAAAATTCGGCTTAAAGTGTTTGCGGTTTAAACAAGTTTTACTGTAATGAAATTGAAATTCTGATACCCAGAACAGGAAAAAATGTATTTTACTACAGCAAGACTAGGATGGTATTTGGGTCATTCCGTATGAAGTTAAAAGAATCCAAAGAATTTGGAAACCTGTCAATAGACAAGAATTGCAGGAACAATGCTTTTAAAGTGGCAAAATGGCTCAAGGCTGAGAATCAAGTCATTATAGGGGACCCATGCATCAAGAACAACGCAGGTGTCAAAGCCTTCATTGATGAAGAGAAACACTCTGCATGGAAAGAGCATTACCAAAGGTTGCTAAATGAGGAATTTGAATGGAATGAACACGACCTCACACAATGGATAGCCATAGGGCTACTCCATGGATCTCAGAGCATACTATTGCTAAAGCCCTCAATGGACTAAGAGATGGCAAAGCAGCAGGCAGTTGGGGGGTCACTGCAGATATGTTTAAAGCGTTGGGGGATGTCGGGATCAACCACATCACTGTACTTGTCAACAAAATAGTCCCAAGAAGATAAGATTCCTGAAGACTGGAACTAGAGCATTGCCTTGAACTTTTTCAAGGGCAAAGGAGGGGAAAGAGGGAACTATAGAGGCCTCAAATTGTTGGAGCACTCCATGAAACTGCTCGAGAGCCCACTCAGTACATATGACATATGACTGAGAATATGGACATACAACTATAAATGATGATGATTCAGAAAACTTGTAAACTAACCATCTCACATGAGAAAATATTGTGTATATGTCTGTGTTAGAGATTGAAAAATAATGCTGAGACTTAAGACAGGAGCTAGCTCTAAAAAACAGATTTAGTTTGATTGACTCTGGTTGATGGATCCTGATCCATAGTTTAAGCACTTTGCATTTTTGTTGTGTTCAGTTTAACTTCCATAAAAGTACTGAGTTTATAAATGTGTTTTTTTTTTCAAATTCTCACATTGTCCCTTAACTTTATCATTTTTATTTCCAACAAGGGTTTTGCTGGATCAAAGGAGATTCCTGAAAGTGGTGTCAGTCTAGCAACGCGTGCACTAGCAAGGGGTACAGCATTTTCTGTGGCAGGTGTTGGTCTCTTTTGCTTTACTGTATGGAAATTGCTTGGTGTTCACAGTGTAAGTTTTTCATAGAGTTAATATTAATAGTGCCGCTTTAACAAGTACAGATGGCTATATTTGTTAACTTACATCTTTTTTTTTCACGAATTTAACAAAGAAAGTGCTTCCTCAAAAGAAAAAGCATTTACAATAAATATCACTTTATTCCAAACAAAAAACTTGTTTGTTGAAATTACTCTTAAGAAACTGTTGATATCTAATCTACAAACTATTCTTCTTAATTTGATATTATCTTTTATGTCTTTATAAAGTAGATAAATCAAGCCAACTCTTGTTTTGTTTTACAGATGCCAGAATTCAGAGAAAAGATGGGTACATTGTTTCCTAAAATACCCAAGAAGGACAACCCTGGTAGGAGTGAGTTCAATACCCTCAGAGACTTGTTCAACTACATTGTTGATGAGGATAAAAAGGGGAAGGAAGTCAAAGAAGTCGATCAGATGCCAGAATTCATAGAAAAGGCTAGTTCAACATTTCCTGAAATACCAAGGAAGGACAACCCTGGAAAGGGCGAAGTCCGTACACTCAGAGACTTGTTCAACTACATTGGTGGGGATAAAAAGGAGAAGGAAGCCAAAGAAGTTGAGAAAGGCTCGTAGTATCAGTTGTGCAACTATACAGATGTTAAAACTTTGGCTTTGTGTGAGCAATTGGTTGGTTTGAAAGCACATCTAGCATGACAAGTCTTGTGCTTGTTCAGGATTGTCAAACTCTGTGATACTAAGGACTTCTTTGGCAAGAACCATTTTACACATACACTCACTTCTGTCTGAGTTCACACATACTAATAGTTGTGTGATTTACTAAGATGCAGTCCATGACCTCCAATCAAGACTGTTTTCCACAACCAGCTGACCAATGTGATTATAACTCATCCCTAGTATTTACAACATCATAAATGAGTTATTTTCATCAAATGGGATCTTAATAAATTGTTTCAGGATTTCAACCACAAATTCCAAGAAACATTTACGATTTGTTATAAAGACACTGTGTTGCACATTTTCTTTTAAATGATAGAGATTTCAGTTGAAAAATCACACTCACTCGTCCAAAATGACATTAACCTGTTCTAAGAAATTTTTTTGAAAATATATATCAATCTATATTTTCACATTTATTTGCATTGTTGTTTTAAGAGATCTAATTGTCACTGTAGTTTATACATGCTTTCTTATTTCGACAATACAATGTAAAAAAAAATGACCACTGATACAACTGAACAGTTCATATGTTTACATTAATTTAAAGATGTTTGAAAATGTATAACATTCTGATAAATTTCATAGAAAAAGGATTCTACCTTTGCTTTGTAAGCACAGGATTTCAAATGTTTGTTCATGGTTCAGTATGACAAGTTGCTGGTTCCATCCTAGCTATGTTACGTAAAACTTGTTAAAAATGTATCATCTTATAATGTGATGTCAGTGCTTAGACATAAAGTAATTTGTAAACGCATGAAACCCTAGATCCTTGATGCTAAGCAAGATCTTGCACCATGTTCTATCGGAGATGTGCAATAAAAATGTGGTCCCATGTGTAAGTTGTGCCTGTGGTTTAAACTTGAAGGAAGAGTAGCCACCCAGGTGTAAAAGTTGTTAAAAAAGAATCGACTCATTAAACACTAGCAGTCTTCATGTAAGAGTTCTTTTTTAATTCAGATTGTCACCACAATTTGGTTAAAACAATAACATGAGCCTATAAATCAGTAACTTAAGAAAAATCAAAGGACTCCCCAAAGTTGACTTTGTCCAAGCTAATTCCAGACAAATAAAAAAATGTTTCTATATCTAAAATGTTATGGAATCAAAAGAATTTTAGCATACATATGATATAGTATTAACCCATTATTTTTCATTATAATTATGTTATTTATTGGTAGTGGAATAAAGTTTTTGTTATGTGATGTAACCTATTCTCTTATATTAAGAGTTGTGAGTGTATCTGAGGTAGCCTATTAGCAGTCCACTTCTGTTTCCTTGGCATCTCCCTAGGTCACTGTGTGCATTCCTTCCCATTCATAGAGGGTGCATACTTGATAGAGATAAGGATGGACAGGGCAGGAAAACTAAATCAAGGAAGTTTTGGCAGTCGGCCGTACTTTCATTCAGAGCAATGCAGTTCTTGCAAAACCTATACACTGTATTAGTGTGGTGATTTCTGCCCTTAAAATTCTTACCTTGACAATAGGTGACTAAGGGTCCTGGCTTCCTCATGCTAGGATTGAATCAGTGTCAATAATTATTTTTTTGCAAGTTCAAGATAATTTGCGACACAACAAACCGGTAGAGAATGAACCCTTTATTGTTTTGAGATCTTTGCCAATATCGTTTAAGGATACTGTGTGCATTTTCCATCTATTAAACGTTGAGGAAATGTATTCCAAAATAAGTTTGCTCTTCTTTGGATCACCTTATATTTGTAGTTAGATTTCTATACGTATGTGATGTGACGCCTCTGATCAAAAGGTGGGTGGCATTTGTTCGGTTTAAGTTTCAAGATATTGTCTTAAGGTGATTGATTAGGTTTGTCCTAACAAAATATGTTTTTTACTCAATTCCTTTTCCTCAACCATTTTACTCCATGAACAATAAATTTTATGACACAAATTGGAGATTTTTGTTTGTTTAAATCACATTTTTTTATACAAAATTCCCTATGAAAACATGTTGTTCACAGTTTGTTACTGTAGATTTTTTATAATTGTACTATAGGGCATTTATATAGTGCTTATTCCTGTAGAACACAAGCTCTAAGCGCTTTACATTTTTATTACCCCAAACAGCCCAATGAGAGACACACCTGATAATTCTCAGCTTTCTGTAAAGTATACAAGGGATGCTACCTGATAAAATGCTTCGCTGTAACAATCTTACAATGACGTTCACCCTATTAGCAGCTTCATGAAGAGGAAATACTTGTAATTTTTCCTCTGGAGGGATTCTAACCCGAGACTTTCTGCTCCTGAGTCAGTCAGCCAGCCTACCGCTTGCCCACATTGTTATGCATTTACCCTGTGTATTGTTATTGAAATAAGAATTATACTGTGAAGTGTACATTGCCATATTTTTTTAGTGTCTAAATTGGTAGTCTTAAATTTAAAAATGTATGATTTAATATTACACTTACATTATAGTCTATGTCTGATTGCAGACAATAGAAACAAACACTTGGTCTAAGCACACAGTTTTGCCTTATTATATGCCTGTAAAATGAAATACATACAAAATGAAACGTTCTTCTCTAATTTGTAGAGAACAATAAACAATGTTTGTAAATTCAATTATTAGTTTTTTGATAATATTGAGCATATAAAATATGGAGAACCAACAGAAAAAACTGGCAACGAAAAGGGATGTAGAAAAAACAAAGAGGCGTTTGTGTAAACTTTTATATATTTATTTTATTTCACTTTATTTGAGCAGCTCATTCTGCAAAATCTACATATGTATAGGAATTTATAAATAAATTAAAACATGTGATATCATGATGAGCTAAGGGTGGCACGTAAAAAATTTAAAATGAGAAACAAAGATATGTCTCAAACAAACTACAGTCATGACTTAATTGTCCAACATATGCAAACAGTTTGACACTTTTTAATTCTACATATACTCTATCGATAAACCAACAACTTTGTGCAGTGAAATATGATAAGATTGTCTAGTAAATAGTAATATTCACACTTGAAATTCCTACACAGCAAACATCAACAGTAGAATCCATATAATACAAACTCAGTTAATATCAGTATCAGTAATCGATAATTCGAAGCAATTGCAAAAGACTAACTTTCCCCCTCTTTCTTGAAGTAAAAAAAAAAGGTCTATTGATTATTTGAAATCTAATTTTTGAGAGATGGGACAAGTTGGTCACAAGATCGATTGTTCATCAGGTAAAATCATCTAAATCAATCAAATACAGACTGAGATACAAATACATTGAATTACAGAAAAACTATTGTGCCTAATTTCCTGGTTTTCAACCAAATCAGCTAGGAGAGAAGAGTCCAATTTATTATTGATAATTTGAAGAAAATGCAAAAGTCTATTTTTTCATCTTTATTTAAGTAATTCATTATACCAACTATCGATAAATGAATGCCCCTTCAGTTTGTGTTATCCGGATTCTACTGAATGTTGTGTCAAAAGTTGATACTAAAAATTGTGTTTTGATATGATTGAAGATTTTACTGCTGGAACCGAAGTATGGAGGAGAACATAAGAAATGTTCAGACTTCACGATTTGATTATCTCTGACCTATCAAGCTGGGGATGTTGGATAATCGAGTTGTGACTGTACATTGATGCTTCTTTTAGATTTGTTGAGATTTGTGTCTCAACAATATTGAAACTAAATAATGATAGCTAGTGGTATCTCTTTCGTTGCATTTGAAGATCTTTATAGAGTTAGTGAGATAGAAAACTAGTAAAAGATCAATATCAAAACTTGAGATCATAAAATATTTGCTGCATTCACAGAACCTACATAAATATGAGTTGGCATAAGTAAACATATAATCACTGTACAGTTTACGCTATTTCCATACATATTAGGATAATTGCAACTATCATTTACCCAAAACACTATGCAACAGAATTCTACAGTTTGTAATCAATGAAACGCTGTACCTTACTTGCACCATAATTACTTAAGGGTAAAGCTTATCTGGCATCGCATACTACTAGCCATCTTCTTATTCTATTTTTATATTAATTCTCTTTGTGTAATGAAAGTGATTTCTGATAATCTTTATTGTGGTATTTTAGCAAAATCACAGATATAATAATAGCATTCCATTATACCAAATATCATGGAATCCAAATTTAATAGTTTTGTACATTTTAGCTACAACATAATATAAAAATGAGATCACCCTAAGAAACGTGCATGTATAAAGAAAAAGGCAATGAAGTGTATGGAAATCACAAGTATACTCAGTATACTAAGAAGGCGAATCAACATAGAAACATTCTCACTGGGGCAGAGTTTGGCATTACATTAATTCATGTTCACCAGCTCATCTATCTTTTTGTAAAACAATGTACAATACAATTTATGATTAAATAACACATGTACAAATGCTGGAACAATTAAAATACAAAGTTCTAAAACTGAAATCTTTTGAAAAGAGATTCATTCTCGCAAATATAATTTTATACCAATCATCAAAAATATCCTGGCTGTTTGTAACAAGTATTAGTAAGTAGAGTGGCGGCTTTACTTGATTATATCAAGTTATCTTTTAATGAAATAAACAGCACCTGTTGTCTAATTGTAGGCTGCCATACTTATAAACCTAAGATCTGTAGGTACAAGCTCAGAGCCCTGTTAATGGTTGATTTTAAAATATGTACTGTCAAAAAAGATTGTAAGAATAAAAGATTAAGCATCTAACAAGAGTGGTAATTTTTCATGATTTCACTAAGCTTGAAACATACATGAGATAAACTTTCGCACAAACTTAACACACAATCATAATCTTTTGGTCCAAAACAGATGTTCATACTATTTAAATAGGAGACATTTTGATAACAAATTCAAACTAATTTGAGTAAAACTGTACAGATATGTTTACACTAAAACTACATATGTACATTATAAGTTTCATGATCAAAGCACTTCCTGATTATATATCACAAACAAATAAACAAACAATAAATTATCTTGTCCGTCATACAACACAACTCACATCTAGTAAACTTTGAAGCATTTTTATCAGCTTTGACAGATTTTTTTTAAATAGCACAAAATTAATTCAAATCTATACTGAAGTAACACAAAATTAATTCAAACTATACTGAAGTAACACAGAATTAATTCAAATCTACACTTAAGTAACACAGAATTAATTCAAAACTATACTGAAGTAACACAAAATTAATTCAAAACTATACTGAAGTAACACAAAATTAATTCAAATCTATACTGAAGTAACACAAAATTAATTCAAATCTATACTGAAGTAACACAAAATTAATTCAAAACTATACTGAAGTAACACAGAATTAATTCAAATCTACACTAAAGTAACACAGAATTAATTCAAAACTATACTGAAGTAACACGAAATTAATTAAAAACTATACTGAAGTAACACAAAATTAATTTAAAAACTATACTGAAGTAACACAAAATTAATTAAAAACTATACTGAAGTAATACAAAATGAATTCAAATCTATACTGAAGTAACACAAAATTAATATAGTATCTTCCTTAAAGACATGTGTTATATGTAAATCTGAAGAAAAATATACGATAACCATTTGTATATCCAAAATCAAACAGACCATCCTTTAGCTTTTGACACAGTTTTGGTTATGAAAGAGTTCATGTACAGGGAAAACAAATTGGCACTTTCTAATTTGCTTTGGTTAATCAAAAGTTTCAGGTTAAGCGTTTTAGCTTTAACCGTTGTTTAACTTGTATCAAATCAGAGAAAGTATTACTTAGGAACAAATCATTAAACTAATTAATATCATATAACAAAGGGTTGTGGTGTCAAAATCATAGGTAATCTAAATTTTTGAAAATTAAATACAAAAAAATCTTGTGCCTTTAAAATCATTTCCAAAACAATAAAAAAAAAATCAACAATTGAACAAAACCCAGAGATGGGTTCTTTTTATTTCTTGTTGAATCTGCAAAGATAAGTTGTTTTATATCTCATTGCTGTTAATTAAAAGATTTTAGTCATGACACAGACACTGATAATGACTTAACATTACTTTGACACTGATTTTATTTGTTGAGTATTGATAATTCAAACTCAGTCTATTAACAATTTGAAACCTGAGTATGACACGATATGACCCAGACAGGGTAAATAATTGCTCCGTTTTTTACTACTACACATCTGAAATTGTCTTCTTGATACAGAGGACTTAAAATTGAATGCCTGGTGACAAGAAGGACATCTTTAGAAAAAACAAAGCTCATGTCAACACATTCAAACTCTTTACAAACTGTATATACTCACGTATAATCCTCAAGCATGCATCACATGCATGCCGAATATGATATAAATTATGTTGAAATGTCTTTCACACATTTTTTAATATCAATAAATAATGATGTTGATACATATGAGCTTAATTCATTTTTACAGTTATTATGAATGACAATTCAATTAATGCTGAAGTCATGGTCCTTTTTGGCAATTTTATCAAGTAGTATAGGACTATATATCTTGTTTGTGTGGCCTTAGCAGCAGTAAAAGTAAATCATTCAATTCATAGCATTTACAATTGTAAAACTTTTGATTTCCTAAAAATGAATACTGTAACAGTAACATCAAAGTAGGCAAACTTTTACATCATCACATACATAAAAATCACAGAGTACAGGTATAAAATAATATCTGTATATATCAACATAGCAAGTTATACAAACAAGCTTTTGTGTAAGTCTAAAAATAACATGAATATTTTGACACTGGACGGATTTCAATGGTGTTCAATATCAATGTTTCATCATCTTGCCATAGTCAAGTGATAAATTGATCTACAGGGTTAAAACCATTATAAAAAACAATATAACTTTGATAAAGCATCAAGAGGATTTGAGCATCTTTTTTATGCAGAATGAATATAAAAAAAACTTTAAAACAAAGATATGGAATAATATAAAATGTTCCTTAAAATGCAGAAAATAAACTTGTATAAGATATGAAAGTGTTTGTGTATGATCATTATGCTCATAGGGTTTCACAACAAAATGTAAATGAAATTTAAAATATTAGGAAAGGAAACCCTAAGCCTACTGGCAAAATAAAAATCACATTCACAAAGAATTGTGCAAAAACTACATTGAAGAATATAAACAAGTTTTTGATCACTAGATTAATACACAAACTAAACTATGGTTAAACAACTCAAACCCTGAATAATGTAGATAATAAATACTGGGAATCTGTAGCATTTTACTCCATATTGATCCTGTATGCTGATACTGTACATAATGTAATTCTTTGCAAGGCTTTAAGTAAGAAACACATCTTTGTTCTTATTGAGTGGAAGCACCAAGACATAGGTAGTAAGATTAATGTGTACCTAGTAAAATAAAACAGGGACAAGTGATTCTTAAATGCAGTTTGATTCCATCACTTTTCATCAACTCCAACTCTCTTAATTAAGAGTGTGTCAAATTATCAGCATTAACTCTCATCTTACTCTCTTGACAACAACAAATCATATTTTTTAACATTGAACACGGTGGAACTCTTTGGGGTTTTGGAAATTTGTTTAACATAACCGTTAATTCAACCAAAGTGTGTTCTAGTTCCAGTGTACATTAGAAAACAGAAATAATGTGTCAAAGTCTTTCAAACACTAATCCCTGTTCTTGAGGATACTCTGTAGTTATGTGAGTGTGTCTTCCTTGATACAGCAGCAACAACACCAATTTTTTCCTATCAACATACCGTACTTGACATCACAATACTGTACAAGTTCGAGACTGCGGACAAATTAAGAGAGATACATTTATGATAATTATGTCAATCTAAGTGGGTGGTATTTATTTGCTTCATCTAACACCTGATTGTTTCCCTTGCCCAAGTGGATACTTTACATGCTCATGGGTTTGGATTATTCCCCTTTCAAAATGTAACTATGCGCTTATCATTTCACAATAAAATGTACATGAAATTTTCCCACCGCCCACCTTCTGCACTTATCTTTCCTATCCTGAAATGAAGTTCGGCAAACTGAAATATTTTGGTTCAAAGAAGAAATTTCAAATAAATTGGGTGACCTAGACTCTTAAAGGCCCCACAATTTGTTATTATTACTATTACACATGAAGATAACTACGAGAGTTATGGCAAAATAACTACAAAAGTTGTTCAACTGAGAAAAAAGTGTTTTGCATTTTTCTCCTTAACGTTATAATCAAGAGAGAACAAAAACAATTGACCACACTTAATGTGTTAAATAAAAATTTAATTTCATCATTATTTAGGGTAAAAATTCAAAAATAATGTTTTTACACATGCACATGGAGAAGGTTATCCTGTTGCTTTGAATTTTTTTTTAAACTATTCTTGACACCATATATCGAATATCAACTATGAACTTCACATGGTTGAATTTTTATTTTCAAATAAAAAGTGCATACTTTTTTTATACGCCAGTATACATGTTAGCCAGTCAATGGTTATTTGGGATCAGACCAAAATGAGTGAGAAAAATATAGAGAAAGAAAAATTTACAGAACATAGGTTCTAAAAACATCATATTGAAGATATTTTATACACACATTTTATCCTTACTAAAATAGTTGTCTTTACATATCAAATTTCTACTATAGCGTTTGCATAAACTTTAAAAGCTTAACTCAGAATTTTTTTTTTAAACCAGGGGATTACTGGGAATTATTAAAAGACCATAGATTGTACTTACTTTTTTCTCCTGTGCTGGCTTTTCTTTGTTTTCATTTTCATCTTTCTCATCATCGTCATCACCCTTTTTGCCCTTTTTCTTGTCTTTCTCTTTTTTGTCTTTCTTTTTGTCTTTTTTCTTATCCTTTGCATTATCCTCCTCTCCTTCTTCCTCATCTTCCTTGTCATCTTTATCATCACGATCCTCATCTTCGTTTCCTTTCTTGTCTTTCTTCTTATCCTTTTTAGATTCTTTTTCTTTGCCCTTCTTTTTATCTTTGTCTTTTTTCTTATCCTTTCCATTTTCCTCCTCCCCTTCTTCTTTATCTTCTTCATCTTCTTCCCCATCTTTACCTTTACCCTTCTTTTTATCTTTTCCTTTCTTGTCTTTCTTTTTGTCTTCTTTCTTTTTGTCTTTTTTTTATCCATTTCGTTTTCCTCCTCCCCTTCTTCTTTATCGTCTTCCTCTTCTTCCCCATCTTTACCTTTACCCTTCTTTTTATCTTTTCCTTTCTTGTCTTTCTTTTTGTCCTTATCCTTTTTCTGAGAAAAAGAAAAATCAAAGGTAAATGGTGAATTTTTAAAGACCACACACAAATATTCAGAGATAATGGCTTTTAATGTTTTCAACTTTTTTATTTACATTCAATTTTAGAAAGTCACCCATGCAATCTGGATCACGCTCAAAGGTTGTGTCAAGTACCTTTCTGATTTTTGTTAATTTTAATCAAGCTTGATACTAACAGGATAATGATTATAACATTAACAGGCTGATGTTTTATCCAATAAAAAAGATAGGCAAACAAAAGACATAACCTTTTCAAGGTCATTCTCATGCTTATTGCTTAGACTAGTTTATTACATACAAATGATGTTATGTGTCATAAACATGGGACAGAGGCATTGATGTAAACTGTTTATAACAGGATTCAGTTACAATATGCACATCTTGGCGTCTTATAAACAGGAATCCTTGTATGAATTCTCAAATACATATATGTAGGTGAATTGGGTAAGCCTGTATGGCTGGATGGATCAATAGAGTGGGGAGCTGAAGATTGTATCAAATGAGGGCCCATGTAGACCTAAGAAAACCATGTCTGCCATCAACCCCTGTGACATTGTGGTTTATATTGTACGTTGTCGAAAAGTGAGCTTACAGGTTTGTTTTCAATGCTCATGAGTGTCCGAGCCTTTCCTTTCTACGTTTTTCACCCATGAGCTTTGAAAATGATCCCCACTTTAATTCGATGTCTTTATGTTAATCCAACACACTATCAATCCCCTTAGATGAAAACCTCACTTTAAAGTTCGTATCGATCAATTTTCAATGTTTCAAACCCAAAGATGATTTTTATCAAGTTTACAAATGTGTTTTGATTTGATCTCATCTGTTTACAGTAGAAAATAACAGGGAAATAGGTCTCAACGAAAAGTCACCATCTAAGGCGACTCGACTTCATGCTTCATAATATATAGTAACACAAAGAGGTGTAATACTACAAGCAATGGTCAAGTACATCGTTATTCCATAGATTAGTGACCGCTTGACCACACCACGGTGTTCATAACTTTTTAAGCACTTTGCCGATCTGAAAACAATCAGACGGAGTGTACTGCGATGGCTCATTGTTTGAATTGTCTTTGTTTTTTTTATACATTGTACAGTAGAACCCGGTTGTAGGTCAGACAAAACTATCACTTTTTGAGGGAAAAAAGGAAATAAAACAAAATTTGTACGCCACTCAGAAATCTCTTCCTAGGGCAAAAGGGTTCAATGTGACCTATTG
>JAUUEB010341777.1:0-12552 GCA_032362205.1 Clione limacina
TTACAATGAAATAAAGCACTCTGACCAAAATTTTCGTGCATAAAACCATTAAATATGAACGCGTCGGTTGAGATCATGGGAAAAATATGACGGCGCCCTCCTCTGCCGAACAGAATCACGACCCGTTTGACAGAACAACATACATCAATCGAAAGGTTATTAAATTTTCTATTAGTTTTTGTAAATACAACACAGTTATCCAACAACAGGGGTGAAAATGGGTCGCAGTGGAGATTGTTGCCATTAGTACGAGCAGGGAAGGGGCGCCGCCATCTTGGATGTTTTGACCAATCAGGGAGCTCAAAACGTGTCCCATGACTAGCTCATCCAATCGGATCGAGGTCAGCTGTAAGGAGGGTGTGTATGTTATTGTTTTGATTAGGTCCTTATTTAGGCCAAGGTTTGTAACGGCGTAAAGACATCAGTTTGTCCAAGTTTCCCAGCTGATTAGTTGCCTTGCTAAAAAATATCAAGATATCTTTACCATGAAACTGCGTCGAACCTCGGAATTTTTTACCTCAAATTACTTTCTCCAAACATCAAAAACTGAATAATCATTCCTGGTCCATATAACCGTACCTCGAACGAAAATCATGTGCCGAAATAACAGCCGTACCGGAACGCTTATTTGGAAGTCGAGAGTACTGCACATTTTCAGTGTTTAGTTCTAATTTGGTCTTATCATTTCAACATGCATATTAAGTAAACCATATGCCAGCAGGTGAGTCAGCTAATAATTAAAATATTATATATAGCTAATAAGCAGACTTGAATGTATTTGATAGAAACAGATACTCACAACTTGTCTCTAAACGTTTGACTTGTCTAAGCGTCCTCACAGCATACATTCTTGTCAGTAATAAAGATATCATTATAGGAACAAGTGCAATAGCCAGCCAGGGGTTCACTATAACGGTCAAGATGAAGAAACTCAGCAAATGAAAGGTTTTCTGGAGATCAAAATAAGAAAATACTTAAAAGGCAAATATTTCTTGACAAATGAAAACATAAGCATGAATAATCAAACAAAACTTGCCAAAGACAGTGTGTTTGTTTCTGATTAAACAATAGGACTCTTAAAAATAACACAACTAGGAATTGCTTAAACAGACAACAAAACAGATATTGCATAGCTGGCGGTCTCAAGTTTCTTGAGGTAGTCAGAGCTAGCCAAGATAGAGAGAAATAGAGGACATTTATGGCATCATTAAGTGCAGCGGCCAACATTGACTACAGTGATGCCAACAGGTGAGACAGTTGAGTAGCTAAAGAAATAATTATTAGACAAAACCAGTGTTATCAAGTGGTTCATTAAGCACTTTAATTTGCTTCTTATCTGGCAACAACAGATTTAGGTTTAAATACAAAGCTGATGAGTTTTAAATGCTATAATTCAGATAGGAAATATAAAAATACCTAGCTTAATGGCATGAAATCATGTTAATCATGCCCAAGATAAATAGAATATATTTTTAATTGTTTGTTTGTTTAATTAGTCTGCGATAAGCTTGGATTCAGTCAACTTTTAAAAGGTACCACATTTCACATAAGTGACTGTTTGACGCTCTCTAGTTTTGGCTTAGTTAGTTTTTGTTTCCCTCACCCAAATATTCACCATTATAAAATTTGTTTATTTAGACTTTTACTAGAGTGATAATAAGTTGTGCTTTTTTGACTTATCTTCCTTCTATTTCAAACCACAAAAGATTTTTAATGTGAAGACATGTGCCCAACATATCATTGATAAGAATGCCATGACCATCAAGGGTTAATAAGTTTGCAAATCACATGCATCTTATATTATAATTGCCTACTAGACGTAGATGGGTTCGTAGGTCTAGGGGTTATTTGAGAATTCATACTATTCTTTGCTCAGCTCGCCAGTGAAAACCACGACTTCAAAAAATCCCATACGATTTTTAAAATGTCTCTAAATACTTAAGGCAGTAACCTTTTGGGGTCTCTGCAGTTTTAATATGTGTTGCTTGTTAAAATAACTAAAAAAAACGATAATTTGACACCTTCCAATTCCAAGCAATGACTCAATTTCAAAAACGGATGTTCAAACACAGCCCTTCTTTTGTTGCACACCAGCATGAAATTTTTTTACACTGAAAATAATTTTCTTCTTCTGCTGAGCTGATTCTGAGAGGTAGTAACCAGTGTTTACAACTTTTAAACAAAGATTATTTTATATAGAAAATTTGAGTTTTTCACTGCCACTTTTGAATATTTGTGATGATAAAATTGCAATGGAAGGAGCATCCGTAACATACCTTAGACACAAAGAAACTATATATTGAGACCATGTCGTCTATAATAAGGACATCTCGAGAAAATCTGTTGAGTATTTGGCCTGTAAAGAAAGGAAAATATCAATGATTATCTAAAGGATCTTTTCCAAGAGTAGACTAACAACAACAACAACAAGACTGGCGTATGTGAAAAGTGACTTCATTACAAAGGCCATTAATTTTTTACTTTGACGTTCGTAAAAGGAAAATCAAAAATATAATATATATATCTTCCATTACATGTTAAACAAACTCCATGCTTTGATGTCACCTCTTTAATTCCTAATACAGTAGACTCCGGTTTTAACAAAATCTACGTGACCGGACGATTGTTTTGTTATTTCCAGAATTTCGCTATTTTCGAAATCACCAAAAACAGCAACACAACCTCTAGTCAGGGGACAATACTGTGTAACCATTTTACAAGGCATTTTTAAGTCGTTATGAACCTTGTAAAATGGGATCAGAGTTATGGTTTAAGAGGTGTTTCTTTTAATTTCGACCTGTCTAGACAATGATAACTTGTTCTGTATGTTTACTGAGATTTGTTTTCCGACTTTGTCAATTGAACTTGACTGCTAATTATTTTGTTTTGTTTTATTTCAAATTAGTAAAACTATATAAGAAAAAATGGCTTTTTTGTTTTGTTAGCTATTTCCAAGATTTCGCTAAAACCGACTGTTATTCTCGGAGTCTACTGTAGCGAGAACCTAATTTACCTCCTTAAGTATGATCCGTCTTGAAACTTAGATATTGACAAGACCAGCTGACCCATTAAATAAATCACTTGTATCTCATATAAAGTATTCTAAGCTTCATCTTACAAAACCCATGTTTCACATCTATAGGATGTATGTCAAAGAAAGAACACAGACAAACGTTTAATTACCTATTGGGCGTGTGTCAAAGAAACGAGACACACTGTTCAGAACACTATATAACATCCTGTCGTGCAATCTACGACTAGCGGTGGCCGTCATCTGTAGGAACACAACAGCACATAGGAAGAATGCAGCAAAGCTGGAGACAAATGCCAGTATGTACAGTTGCAGACTCCATGACATATCATCCCACTTGTGTGACTCATCTAGAACATTCTGTACAGTCTGTGCTGCGACTGTTGGCTTAGTAACATCTATAGGCGGTATTAAGTGATTTGCTGAATTTTCTCCAGCCCTGTGGAATAAAAAAAATCAAAGATATTGTTATTATCCACCTGGCCACTTGATAATGTCATGTAATAGACCAATACACAAAGGGTTAAAAGGTCAAGTATTTTTTTAAAACCACATGTAGATCACGTAAAATGAAAACAAACGATGACTTTTATCTAAAAAGTCAATAAATACGCACTGTTTGACAAAAACAATAAAAAAATAAATAAACAGAAAATAAAAAGCTCAGAATATGTTGTTTAGGTTATCATTGAAAAAAAGGTAAAACTCCAAACATTAAGGCCAATGTAGCGCACTCTACGTCAACCGTAAAGCTAGAAGTCATACTCAATGCTGAGTCATCTGACTGACATCATGAATACAAGTTCATGTATGCTGGTGAACATGATGTCATCACTTCTCTACTAGACATGTAAGTGTACACTTGTCTCTATCACCACCATCATAAGTAAGTGAATATTCTTTCAAGACTGAATATAAAATGGTCTGTCAACGTTCTATTTACTCTTTGTATAAAGTATCCTGAAATAATCTAGATGCTAGATATCCGAGTCAAAATTTAGAGTACTGAACTTACATTTATGCATATGTAAGATATATATTTAAACACACAAAGTACGGAAATGGAGGTCAGGGCGTAGTGGCTAAATGTTTAAGACAATCACTGATCCAGTGTGATCAAAGGTAAATACTAAGACCTACATCATAACAAAGATAACATAGTAGAGAATAAATCAAAACCTGTAAGCTAGGAACAAAGACAAAAGTATCTCACCAATTTGCCAACATCCAGTCTGATAAACAAAACAATGCCTGGAAAATAATAAGTAAAGAAAAAAAGTTAATCTGATACACATTTGTTTTGTTTTGTATGTAAGCAATAAGATCAAATAAAGGAAACTTCAGTGAATTGACTCATTTTTGTGTTATCAATACAATTGAATCGAGTTTGATTGAGCGTACATCTTAAATGCCTACTATAAAATTTTGATTTAACCAACTATGTTTTGGAGAGACTCTAGGAACATGCCTTTATTCAGTATTTAATTGAATCAAGCTAAAGTAAGGGAGGTTCTATTGCAACTCGAAGTCTCTCCAAAAACTAGATGGGTGTATTAAAATTTTATAATTTCTGTGTTTGTTACTTCTTTTACATTCTCATGTTTCTTTTAACACTTTGGTGGTTCCTTAAAGCTAAATTGGCTACTAGCTGACTACATCATAAATTTGTATAATTAAATCATTCTGCTATATTTTTTTCCATCATTAAAAAACAAGATCCTTTGTTAAAAGAAAAAGAATTATAATAACTACTATAAGTATATTACCAATGACTACATCTTTTTTAATTGTCTAGATTTTTGGTTATCAAGTACAAATTACATTGTTCACAATTGTGAACAAATCACATTTAGAACAAACGTTTCATAATCATCTTATAAACTGTGAAAATCTTTCTACAAAAGAAGGATGAAGATGGTAAAACCCCAGCTATATGCAATGTTATTAAAATCCAATATAAACGATACTTCATTGTTGTTAAAGAAATAGAATAAAAGAAACTTTTATTGAGATAATCATCATATTAAAATAACTTACTGGTGCAGCCAGCCATGTGGGGATCAGAATAGGCAACAGAGCAGCACCATAACCAGCAGTAAAATAATCCCAGTAAACCCTGAGTCCCACAGATCCTGTATGTACCACATCTCCTGCTTCAAACTCTATCTCCTCAAATGACTCTTCAAGGGATTTACTTTCAAGCTGAGGAAAAGAAAGCAACCATCGAGACTTAAAGAATGTTAAGCCAAAAACATTAATTATATAAAGATATTATAAACAAAAGGCACTCCGCTTCTTAGAGCAGCAATTCTCAATCTGCAGACTCCTTTATAAAGAATCCTGAGGACCCAATTATTAATTAGAATATATACGAAAGGGGTCCACAAGCTTTCTTTGAAATCATAGCCTACCAATTAATGAGGGTCTGCATTTGCCAAAAGTTGGGAACCACTGTCATAGAGTATTGTGACTAGGTCATAGGTCACAGAGTTGAACCTTCACTAACCCTGCACAATGAGGACGATTGTATTCTTTAAACTAAGAAAGTGTAAGAAAATAAGCACTTACATAATGACTTTAAGAAATATATTGTCATAGTGAGACTGTTAGTTGATCACAAAAGAGTATTTTTCATAACAATCAAGTTTGTGGCTGAGTAAATGTAAGTATAACACAAACTGACAAAAATCATCATAATATCATATCCATGTTTATTTTTCCTACTCTCGACTTCCAAATAAGAGTACCTACAAAATAAGAGTATCTGTCGGAAAAAAGTCAATATTTGAATAAAAGTACCTATGCCAAATAAAAGTCCCTGTCGGAAAATAAAAAAGTATACCAGTATGAAATCTGAAAAAAAATTAAAATATGAATACTATCATCAAGTTAATGCCCTTTTTGTAAAACCTTATCTCTGTATAATGGTCAAATAAAAAGATTGTTTAACCATATTATAGTAGGTATAATAAACAACTCTTGATGAGCTGGCCAATTCCCGATAGGAAGCGTAAAAAGTCCGATTTTTCTATGTTTTCAAACAGCTCTTATTTATGACAAGTGCACCTGTTCCCCCTTTCACTAAATGTCTTGGGCATGGGTTAGAATGAAAGAAAACCCTCTGACGACCATTTTCGTATATTATTTGCGTATGCGCAAATGTCTGTTTCATGTTAAAATTGTGAAATATAAAATTGAAAATGTTAAAAACGGCAGAAACAAGTTTTAAACTCAATTTGGACATCAAAATCATATTCTTTGTAAAATTTTCTTTTTTAATAGTCAAAACATGAAACTCTTCTTTGCACGGTGTCCGTGCCAAAAAACATTAAATATGAACGCCTCTTTCGAAATCATGGGAAAAAACATGACAGCGCCCTCCTCTGTCAAACAGAATCATAACACATTTGACAGAAATCATAAATATTTTCGTGGAACAACATACATCAATCGAAAGGTTATTAAATTTTCTATAGATTCGCGGAATTAGTTTTTGCAAATATAACACAGTTATCCAACTATAGGGGTGAAAAGGGGTCGGGGTGGAGATTTTTGCCATTGGTACGAGCAGGGTAATGGGCGCCGCCATCTTCGATGTGTCGGCCAATCAGGGAGCTCGAAACGTGTCTCATGACTAGCACATCCTATTGGATCACGGTCAGCTGTAAGTAGGGTGTGTATGTTATTGTTTTGATGAGGTCATTATTTAGGCCAAGGTTTGTAACGGCGTAAAGACATAAGTGTAGGAAATTACTTCCAGGTCAGTTTATCCAAGTTTCCCAGCTGATTGGTTGGTTGACTTGCTAAAAAAATTCAAGATTTCTTTACCGTGAAACAGCGTCAAACTCCAAATTTTTTACCTCAAATTACTTTCTACAAACATCACAAACTGAATAATCGTATCTGGTCCATATAATCTACCTCGAACGAAAATCATGTGCCGAGAAATGCAAGCCGGTACGCTTTTATTTGGAAGTCGAGAGTACTGCGCAGGCTTTATTGCTGCGCAGACATAAATGTAAGGACATCGATGTGTAGAAATGGCTGCGCCGTCAATGGACACAGTGAATTTAAAGTGCGAGCGATTCTAAGGTGTTTAACCTTTAACCTTTTAAAAATGTAGTCATAAGATAACTTTAAAACATCTAAAATTTATAACTGCATCTGAGAGTATGCAAATATGTGCTTATTTCATAATTCATAATGTTTTGGCGAAAACAAATCGATCTGCGCGATAATAGGACCCACTTGACTGATTGATGTATAAAAGGGATAGTTGACCTTGAGCATTCTAATTCTTCTGGCCTGATTTCTCTATTTAAAAGTTTAAGTTTATTGTTGTGTTATTCATCTTTTGAAATGGTTCAATGTTTCTTTTTTGAAAATCTTTTTAAAATTTTGACCATTTTATGTGTGTTAATCATCTGTTGAAAGCTTAGATGCGCGACAATAGATAGACTGAATATAAGGCCCGGCAAGGTACTGCCTCGGGCCCTACAGCGCAGGCTCTATTGACGCCCAGGCGGAAATGTAAACACATCAATGTGTAAAAATGGCGTCGTCGTCAATGGACGCAGTGAATAAAAAGTGTAGGGGATTGTGGGGTGTCCAATCTTTAATCTGACCTTTAAAAAAACGTAAGATTACTTTAAAACATCTAAAATTGATACCTGCATCTGAAAACATTTGCAAAATATGTGTTTATTTCATAATTCATAATGTTTCGGCGGAAACAAATCGATCTGGGCGGTAAAAGGGCCCGTTTGACTATGAAAAAAATGGGTAGGTGACCTCTTTCTGGCCCGATTGCTCTTTCAAAATGTTAAAAAGTTTATTGTTTTTGTTGTGTTACTTCTCTTCTAAAATGGTTACATTGTCTATTTTGAAAAACCTTTTTAAGTTTTGCCCATTTTATGTGTGTTAATCGGCTGTTTAAAGCTTAGGTGAGCGGCAATAGGGCCAGGCAAGGTATTATTAATTAACATTAGGTAATTAAAGAAAAAGTGTGATTCATATATTTTGTTTTTTATTATAAATATAGCATAAAGTGAAACCTTAATTGAATATACTTACAGGCACAGAATAACTTCTTCCTCCTCTTCTAAAGTTTTAGTTTCTACCAGTGGCAACCTGACAACTGGTTCAAAATGTATTTCAGGTGACTCTGGGGCAATTTCAGGTTCCTAGAAATACAAAAGAAAAGTTTGTAATACTGAATAAAGGCAATTAGAACTTAAATCATAGTAAAAGGGGGATTTTTGAAAAAAGGCGAGGGGATTTTGAAGCAATTATATAAACTTATAAAAAGTAATAAAAGTAAAGGCTTGATTGAATATAATGCAACTATGTCATGTTTTTTGTATCCATCATTTTAAGGGAAACAATTCTGTGTGTTAAATATGGCATGCTGAACAAACATATCTCATAAAATAGACTAGAAAAAGGTGAGGGAATTTTGAAATTCAAAGTTTGTAAAGGAGGGGATTCAAGACAATTGGTCATTTTTTAAAGCCAAGACCTCATGTAGATTGGTCTTGTGACCTACCATGTTCGTCAGATACCAGTATGAAACCACTGAGTGTTCACACGTTGTCTTGTTTTCAATAGGTGTTTATTGGATGTGGATTGGGCATATGAAGGGGATTAGTGTCCAAATTGGTAAATGGACAGTAAGAGATATAACATACTATATGATGCTAATACGATTATTGTCTTTGCTTGAAGGGTCAACGATGTGCCTGACATGCTGTCTGTCTTCATATGTTATCATAAATGAAAAAAACGTCTGCTGGACGTTATCATATAAATATATATACAAACCGCCTCAATGCTAAAGGTGGTTTATTAAAGTTTTTCAAATTCTATAATGTTTATCTATAAAAAGGGATTTTCCCTGTGTTGAGAATATTCCCAATGTCCGGGGAAACAAATAGGGCTTGGCAAAGTTAGAAGTGAAGACACAAATTGGGATCAGAAGAACCAGGGATTTTTTTCTGTAAAAGGGGATTTTCCCCGTGTTGAGAATATTCCCAATGTCCGGGGAAACAAATAGGGCTTGGCAAAGGTAGAAGTGAAGACACAAATTGGGATCAGAAGAACCTGGGGATTATGTTCACAAACAGGAATTTACCCTGTGTTGAGAATATTGCCAACGTCAGGGAATCAAGCAGGGTTTGGCAAAGATAGGAGTGAAGATACAAATTGGTATCAGAAGAATATGGGGGTTTGACAAAGATTAGAGGAAAGACACTTATCGGCATCAGAAGAATCCAGGGTTGAGAATTGTCCCCGTGTTGGAGAAAGTATGATTATTACGAATGTACATAGACAGTGAAATAACAAGTAGTGGAAGTCAAAAATTGAGATTTTCTTTTGATAAGATATTACCAATCCGAAATCCGGCCATCTTGGGAATTTTGCCCCTTAAAATATTTCATATCAGGCCATCTGGCATCTTATGATTTTCCAAATGTTGGACCTCCCTTAACATAGCTCTAACATGCACCATTAATCTTCCATGATTACAATTATCCCCCTTTACATAGCTCTAGTTTCCATTTTCCTCAGACCTTTTTACCATGGTTCTAAAATGCACCATCTAGCTTCTATTTTTCCCCCAGATCACCCTTTACATAGCTCTTAAATGCACCATCTTGCTTCCATTTTTCACTTTTTTTTCAAGATCACCCTAACACGAGATAGCTCTAAAATACATAATATAGCTTCAATATCCCCATACCCCCCTTAACATAGCTCTAAAATTCACTATTTAGCTCTATTGTTAATTTTTTCCATAAATCCCCTTAACATAGCTCTTAAATGCGCTATCTTGAAGTGTTCCCAGGATCACCCTTTATATAGCTCTAAAATACACTATCTTGCTTCCATTTCCCCGAGGCTCCCTTAACAAAGCTCTACAATGCACTATATTTACCTAATTTACCTTCTATTTTTACCCCAGACATCCCTCTACATAGCTCTTGAATGCACAATGAAAAGCTTCTTTTTTTTCCCTAAGAAACCCCTTTACATAGCTGTTAAAAGCACAATTTGGTTATCTTTCTTTTTCTGGTCGCCATTTTCAAAGATCTTCTAATATGCACCATCTAGCTCAAATTTTTTCCCCATATCCCCTTTATATATATATATACGGTCCATATTCATTGATTTTTCAGTGTAAAAGGTCCATATTCATTGATTTATATATATAAATATATAAATCAATGAATATGGACCTTTTACGCTGAAAAATCAATGAATATGGACCGTTTACGCTGAAACATGAACACAGGGATTTGGATTGAGAAAAATCTTTGTACACAGGAAAAAAATATTTTTGGAATGTAATGCCTTATGTATTTCCTATCGTAGCTTTCTTCTTAATAACTATTGCCTTTCAACACTTACAGGGTATTGGCCACAAAGAAGCAGTTTCTAACTATCCCTGTCTTGAGTTGTCTTTTTTTGCTCCTTGTTGATTCCACTGAGGTGCCCTTTTTGTTGTGTTAAGTCCCAAACCCCAACATTTCTGTAGCAAGGGAAAAATTTTAATATGACTTGCAATTTATGTCATTGAACATTAGAATTAACCTTTAACCAAAAGTTACTATTAGGAGATAAGTTATCATAATTATATGATGAAATGGAAACTCCTATTAGTTTAGAAAACTTGGTAGGGACTTAACACCAACTGGCATGCTTAGTTTTTCACAGGAATGCTGAGTCAGGGTAAAAATCTTTAAACTCCAGATGTCAATTCTGACACAAGTTTAAAACCTTGATGATGGTTCATTGTGAAATATTCAATTTCTTCTTGGAATGCCTAGAGACGGACTGTAGTTCTTGTGTTCACCATTGTAAATTCATTGATTTTGATTTCTTTGTATTATATTATACTTTCAGAGTTCTGCTGTTAAATGGGTTGCATTGACTTGATTAAGAGGAAATCCATCACAGTGCTATAATGGATCCCAACCATTGGAATACATACAATCTTCAGTATGGACATTCTACTCCAGGTATGTCAACAAATTCAAACACAAGTTTGTTTTCATAAACTGACTTAAAATTTAAATGGCATAACAGGCAGACTCCTTGTATACGCTGCATGTACATGTATGTCTCTGTTGTAGCGAATGTCTTTGTAGGTTTACTAAGGTTGGTCGATTGATTCCTTGTATAAACTGAATGTTCATGTGTGTCTCTGTCCTGCCTGTCGGGGTAATAATTAATGTAAAGCTCATTGAGCAGTAATGGATATGCGCTACATAAAAGTCTTGTATTATTATTATTTTTAAGTTTAAATTACTTTTCATACCTTGAAACCATTCTAAACCATAGAATTTGCTTCAGTCCCTTCTTAAACAAGTCTCATGTTTGATAATTGCCAGGATTCGAATACCTAACTTTTGCCATTGGGCGGGCAGGGATTATGTGTAGTCAAAAGTGAATCGGTCGAGTAAACATTTTTTTCTTGTGATTATGGCATGTAAGTCACACATACATAGGTTTAGTACTTTGTAAGTGTAAAGGTTTGTGGTTGGGATATATAGTAAAAAAAAAGTATCATAACAAATCACAGTTGTTCTTCAATGATAGCTGTCTTGACAAGTGGCTGCTCCAGACAATTTTAACTGTATGTCTATCTGTACCTTCCCAGTCATTTGAAGTTGTCTTTTTATATAGGTTAAGACCCTTTATGTCATACTTTTTCCAGTTAAATGAAGTTTGCAATATTTGCTTGCTTAAAACTGTTATCACTTACTATTATTGAGCACTTTTAAGTTATCTGATTTTCTATTTAAAGGTCTCAGCTTGAACCATGCTCTCCAAGCAACTCATGGCTCATTGGGAGGTCGCACAGTATCTTCAATTCCAGCTGTTAATTACCCAAGTTTGGGTGTGCCGATTTTGGACACTATACCACCTCTTGCCAGTGGGATTGCTGCCCAGCCAACACACAAAACTGTGACTTTGTCACAGGGACAATTGATCTTTGATCCACAGGTAACTTTACATTTACAAATATTAAAAAAGTAAATCTTCATTTGAGCTGCTAGTTGATGGACTAATAATAGTTGATTACTAATACAAATATGTGAAAATGTCTTTTAAAAACTAAAACTATTAGTCCGGCACCCAGACCCCAAATCCATGCATCATATAACCTAAATTAAATTAGGTTCATACTGGGCTGTGACATAATTGCCTTGAGTAATTTAAGCACACGTTAACAGAGCTGTGAATGCAAATCTAAGCATTTAGATACAGCTTCCTAGGTCCCTAGCATGCTTAAAGAGAACATTATTCCATTACTAGCCTAACTATATATGCCATACGGTGCCATGAGGGGTGGGGGGTGCATTTAGTGCCACAGTTAGGTGCCAATGGCCTCATTGTATGCTTCCCAGGTAATAGAAATGCATAGATTTTCAATTATTCTCTTTGTAGTTTGGGTTACCTCCCCTTTTAAAATTGTGATCCTTTTAACCCAATATTTGTTACCATATGAGTCAAGTCAT
>JAUUEB010341887.1:0-12551 GCA_032362205.1 Clione limacina
CATAGATGTTTCTAATTTCAACACGGTGTTTTTAGAGAGTTAGTATGGTCACTCTTAGCAAAAAGCTAATGCGAAAAAGATGTGTCCTGAGTCTTCTTTTTTTAAAGATTGAACTGAATGCGCGGACTTTACAGATTCAGGCAGGCCTTTCCACACAACAGGCCCTGAAAAAGTAAAAGCTCGCTCTCCGAACGTTTTTAGTTTAGAAATGGGTTTATCCAAAATGTTCTTTCAAGAAGAGCGGAGAGGTCTAGATGGATTGTACATGTTGATAAGTTCTTTTAAATAACATGGACTGTTGTCGTCATTAAGACTATTGAAAACAAGAACTGCAATCTTGTATTGGATTCTAGTTTGATGGGAAGCCAGTGAAGGTCTTTAAGTATTGGAGTGATGTGTGTTCTTTTTTAAGGACCTTGAAATTGAGGAATGATTACTGACTTTAAAAAGATAAAACTAAAACAATAATTTTCTTTCAAGTGACAAACCCTATGAAGCCTCAAATTCATTTCTCTCTCTTGTCTGTGACTGAGCATACTAACATGGTCCAATGAGGTCGTTCACATCATGTCTTGAGGAAAAAATCAATACTTTTGTCTTGATACACTGTTAACTTAAATGTTGACCTATAGATGAACACAACCAAGACCACAGCACTGATGGTATTTAATATAATATGAGACAAGTGTTTACTGAATGTCAGATTAGTCTAATCATACACATAATCATTTGCACATGTGATCTTTTGTTTGAAAAACTATAATATCTCAGGACACAAACTAAAATTAATACACAAACACAAATGCACTCAATAGACACACATTCTAATAAATAAGCTGAAATGAGCATGCTCACTAGAAGATTCACTTACATTCAAATACATTCTCACAAATGCAGTCAAATAGATACACATTTACAGATGCACTCAGATAGACATACTCATTTACAAATGTACACTCAAATAGAAGCACAACAGAAAACTATGTATTTAAGTAAGGCAATATCTAAGAGCATTTAATAAGGCATTCCATTACCAATCTGCTACCTTCTATGTGCTTTACAATATACTATTACCCCAACAGAGATGCACATGTATATTTTCAGCTTCCTTGAGGTATTCCCTGTTAGAAATTTTCCTAAGCAGTCTCAAAATGACATTCACTTTACTGCCTTAGGAAATGTTAATAGATGTTTCCCAATAACTAATGATAAAGCTGGTGGAGTTGAAACCCAGTACCTCTCTTCTGAATACTGTAGCCTACTGCAACACAATTCAAATGGCCAGATAAGAAATATTTCTTAATAAGTCATGTTTTTGTTGCCAATTTTCTAGTATAATGTAAACAAAAAGTAAAGTAAAGTTACCCATACTCATTACTGAGGTTCGGGTAATCAGGTGTTAGAGTCACGACTTTTTAGACAACAGCATTTGAGCTAGTATGTCATTGCTTTCATCACCAACTTTACTTCGCTTGACCTAAAGAGGTTAGCTACTCGTTTTCGCAACTGGCCGCAGAGTCGACAGGGGGATATTTTTCACAAAATATGGTCGAGGCTAGAGATCGAACCCGCAGCGTTCTTGGTGAGCTATCAACACCCCAAGCAATCTTTTTTCTTTTTGCACATAAAAAAAATTGTTAATTAATTTTGTAGAAGTTAGCCCTGTAATTTCAATTGTATTCATACATCTATTTTGTTGCAAATGTGCAAGGAAAGGTTTTTTGACTTGTATAATTGCAATAATTTCAAAGCCTCTGTCCCTGGGCCATTCAGTCCCCCTGACCCCTGGCAAATTTTTAGGCAATTCCTTGATTGACCAAATACATTCCTGGACACTTAACCAATTAATGAATACAAAATATGTTATTTATATATATTAAAATATATTATTTGATTAATCCTAATTTGCTAACCCCCCCCCCCCCCTCTATTATTTTGGCCACTAGAGAACTTCAGTAAAACATGCATGCTTTTTTAAGATTAGACAAAAACAATATGATTTTAGGGGTTTTCTTCAGTCCAGAGTTAGAATGATGCTTGGAGAGTCGAGACATTTCTTGAAAATATTTTCCAAGATGAAATTAATTTTAGGGGTTTGAAATCATTATCCCTCTTTTTGTGTGTGTCTTATCTTCAGTTTTCATCTTTCTACATACAACTTTCACATTGATGAAAATTTCTCTCTTATTTTAGGCGGATGAAGCGTTAAAGCAGCTCTTAAAGATTGGAATGGCTCACGGGTCGTCCTCTAGCCCAAGGAACAGTTGTAGTCCTTCACTACCAGCACCAGTGTCATCTGCTCAGACCTCTGACAACAACTCTAATTCTCCTGTAGTAGTTGATCAAAGCTTTTTGGAAGCACCACACCAGACACTCAGTACAGGAGGTGGTGCATCATCTTCTACTTATGGACGTGCAGTATCCCTCCAAGATCTGTTTGCAGAAGGTATAAAAGTTGAGAGTCATCATCGCAGCTATTTAATTACCATATCTCATCCTCGTTAGAGAGGAGAAACAAGGGGGGAATTATTATTACACATAAATGAGCATAGAAGTATTTGTTTTTTTCTTAATTTATCTTTGTAAAGTTAACTCTTGGTTTTCTTCACTTATTTCATGCAATGAAAGATTGTGATTAGGTTTTGAATTTCAGAAATAGAAATGAGAGCTTTTATTGGTAGGGTCCCAGGATGGTACACCATATTTTTGCCCTAATTCCCAGCCACAACTCAACTGGGGGGGGGGCTGCTATGGCTGAGTGCTAGGCTGATTATACAGACGGCCAAAACCAGCTGTTAAATGTAAAATATAAAATGAATGTGAAAATGATTTGTATGCGCTTGAACCCTGATCCTTTGAGATGAGCCATATATATCAGAGTTGTAAATATTACAGACCCTTTGGTGGTTGAAAGAGTAGCTGCAAAATGTAGTAACAAAGCTCTTCATCAACTTAAGTATAAGAGTACAATTCTGCTGTTGGATATTGATTGCTGTTTTGGAAAAAGGAAGCTCCAGAGGTTTTAACGAAAGGCACAAATATGAAAAAACAGTCACTTACGGAAAATCAGTCAACTTATTAACAGTGTGAAAAGACGCAAACAAGCACCACCACTAATGAGAACTTATAGCTTGAAATGTGTGGATAATCTGGTTTTTATTTTTTTAACTTAAGTTTTTATCTTAAATATGTTGAACATGTTGCTATCAATGTCAAAGATATCTTCTCTTTTTTGTCATCATCACTCAGAATTGTTTGAGTTCCAATTACTAAGATAAGTATATATTATGTAGTTGAATTTTATTTTTTCCCTCCTCTTGACTTAGCTGATCGACAACAGAAGGTTGGCAACAATCCAGTTCTTCCCCCTCCATCAATGGCAGGACCACCAAAACAAGTGATGAACAAAGCTGGTGAGGCCAATGTGTCTCCTAGAGATCATCCAGTCACAGAACTGACAAACTACTGCAGACTCAACTTTAATCAGCCACCAAACTACGACTACAAGTTACAGTCAAAACAGGTCAGTCTTGACACCATGTGACCAAGGCATTCACACATGTGCGCACACACACACACACATTTCATATGACTACATGTTATGTCAAGTTTTAGTTCAAACAGATCAGACCTGAGACTATGTGACCTACAGACACACATATGTTGACTTAACTTATCCTTCTCATACAATTTACAATCGTTGTGAACTGTATGTGAAATTCAATTTTTATAAAGTAATCATTCATCAAGAATGGACATTTTCAGACTTAAGCCTCTATTCAACTGTTTTTTTTTAGCATTTGAAATGATTTTTTTAAAAGCTTCTTTTTTATCAGTTTTTAGGCCAAGCTGTCTCAGATCATTTCCATCTCTGATTTATGTAACATAAATTTAGTGAAATATTTGTACACAATATTATCATGATTGAAATTTTGAGAGTCCCATGAAATTTAATGATCTTTGTACAACAAGGGGAAATAGTGATCAGGGAACTGGAGCCGCAGTTCAAATTGATTAGCTTCAGCCTTTTCAAAAAGTCAGCTGGGGCTCCGGCACTTGAAACGATTAAACCCATTTCTGTAAATTTGTATTTTTGACAGAGAAAAAAATTTAAAATCTTCTTTTTGGTAGAAATAATCATTTTAGACCAAAAAGTTTACATATTTGGTTTAGCAAGATTAAGCTTAACTTGACTATACTTTTGGTCTCTTTTGTAAAAAATAAGATCTGGAACAGCAGATGAAAACTGGGGCTCCTGCTCCAGGCGCATTCCATGAAAAGTGGTCCCATGATTTTGGCAGTTTGGAGACTGTTTTTGTTCCACCACCAGTCCCCGACTAGGGACCCATAGGTTTGGGCTCACCCAGGTGCCTACCCTGGGTTTCAGGCCAGTTATAACGTCTGTCATGTACGTGACACAGCCCCGTGGAATGAGCCTCCAGCTGAAAACCCTCAAGCTCCATGGGTTGGGCTCCAATACCCTTATTGTGATGATATATGATACTATCAATAGTGATTCTCTTTACCTAGTCATAGACAGTAAGTAGTTTTGGTCATCAAGTTTAGCAAAATGATTTTAGGAGTTGGCAAATCTGTTGACCACTATAACATTTGTTGATATCTTGTATTAAACTTCAGATGACGTATATTGCTAATGTGATCTTACCAAATGGACGTCGCTTTGAGGGTTCTCAGTGTAAAGGGAAAGATGAAGCAGCCAGAAGTGCTGCTGGCATGGCCTTGCTCTGCTTGGTGAGATTTTTATTGAACATTAACAACCTTGATTTTGTCAAACCAGGCAATCAATTTTTAGATGATGTATAACAATCATAATGTAAGTTATCATTGCATCATCCAAGCTCTCCGGGTTGTTATCAATTCTGATTTGAATTATTATAGGAAAATGTTAAAACATGCTTGTTAGCCCCAGAAAAAATAAAAAGGTAATGTTGGTTAATGATAGATTGTAAAAAACATTGAGCATGTAATAAGCATGAAAAATTGCCATATAAAACTGAAGTGAGGCTGGTACAAAGGCAGAACAGTTGCCAGTTAAGTATTTTCAGTTTTCATTATACCTTTCCTTTTTGTTACACAGAAAAGCAAGCCAAACACAGCACCAGCCATGCCACCAGGTTTTCCAATGGGAGTCCATCCTGGCAATATGAATCGCTTCTTTTCACCCAACTCTGCCTTCAGCCCCATAGGAATGCCAGGTAAGTTAATGTCTACTTTATTTCAAAGTATCGTGCCACTTTGTTGTTTGTGCATTCATACAAGCTTTGTCACAAATTATCTCTTCTAACTGCTGTAGATGCAAATTACATCTGTTTCAGTTGGTTGAGGTATAACGTTTTTGGCCTGGAATGGAATGGCACCTTTTAAGCTTCTTTTTAAAAAAGATTCTGACTGCCAAGGTATCTTTAATGAGCTAACGAACAGGAACTATATTTTATCCCAACTCCAGGTATAGAAACTGACTCCATCCTCCATCTCCAGACTAGAAAAAAAACTCCACATCCCTGGCACACAAATTTGTTTTTAAATGTGTGATAAAAAGCCCTGATACAACATAACATGCTGATCACTTTAGTTTTAAAATTGTTTATGTTAGAAATTTCGTCCCACAACATAATGCACTTATAACTGAAATTAAATCTGATGTCTTGATTGTGTTCTACATAGGTGCTACACCAGGTCATCTGACTCGACCACCACCTTCATCTTTGCTGTTAACTCCACAACACTTCTTGAGTCAACCACCACCACCTATCCCTAGACATCAAATGCACCATCTTCAGCAACAACAACAACAACAGCACATGATGCAGCAGAATTACAGCCAAGATGTAAGTTTTCTTAGATATTTTTTCTTCTTTAGTTATTTTGTGTAAAGATTTAACCTAGGGGTTTGTGTCTCACATAAGGTAAATGACCAGAAATGTCATACTTTATTTGTGATTTTCTTTTAGTTGTAGCTTTAAAAAATCCTGCTTTGGTTAGTTCATTTATTTTTCCATTGCAAAATGCAGACTTTTGTTTTTGTCCGGTCTTTAGAAGATGCTCTTATTTTAAAATTGTTAAAGTAAACCTCAGTAGGTAGGTAGGTTTAAAATTTTGCCCGTATGCTGATTTTGTTGCTACTCATCCTTCAAATTACGAACGCATGTATGCTATATTTCTTGCTTTGAAATTAAAGTCATTTTCTTTTGCTTTTTGATGAAAATTCGTTATAAGCTAAAATATATGCACAGATTAAAATCAATTAATAGTACCTGGGCCTTAGACATCCCTTTTTGTTATTGCTTTGTTTTTCATGTTATAAACTGTTAAGCAAAGTACAATAGGGGCAGATAATACAATAGAAATCTTACGATTTTTTTTTCTGTAGTTACAAAGAAACTCCCAGCCAGTGTCACCACGACCTTCACACCCACAGACATATCCAACTCCTGTGTCGTTATCTCAACCTCCTCCTCCGATACCACAGACAGCAGTTTCTGCCAACCCAAGTAGTACATCACAGTTGTCGTCTGCAAGCAGCCAACAGTTTATTCCATTGCAGGTAAAAGTCACTAGTCACATGGAACCAAGTTGTTGCAAAAGAAATAACTCAAGCTCTAAAGATCTCCCATTTTGTGTACCAATTTATATTTATTAGATATATCAATGATAGCAAAATAAGTTTAATAATAATATTATACAGCATTTTAAATGCCCATTTCCTTGTTTACAAAGTGCTCAATGAATATATGTCAAGGACAATACACATGTGTGTAAAGGATTATGCTCTGGGTCCACTCATTTTGAAAGCATTGTGTAGCTTTTTTAAAATCTTAACAGGGCAGTTTAACAAAACTTAGCAAAGCCTTTTCTTGATCAATCCTCAGGTGACAAAGAAAATGCCAAGTAAAAAGAAAGAAAATGAAGATGTGAAGTCAAAACAAGAGACAGCGGCAACTGTGCTTACAACAGAACCTAACATGCCCTCTGCTCAAACAATGATAACACATAAGACCTCTGTGGATCCAGAGACAATAGTGCAAGGAACTCACCAGACCTCTATAGAGCGAGAAACTAAACCTCAGAATGGAGAACTGCTAACTTCTCAAAACACAAATGTACAAAAAGAGGCCACATTACCCATAGTGGAGCATGCAAGTACAACTGCTGTTACAGACGCAGCTTCAAAACCAGATTCAACACCCTCAGTCAAAGCTCCTGTATCTAAGCCTGCACAGAAAAAGAAGTCAAGATTGGCTGCAAATTTTAGCAAGCCTTTACAAAAATGAGCTTTAAGTTTGACTTTGTTAGGATTTTAAAAATATCCCTGCGATGATGTAAATACCACTGTTTATCCCAGTCTAACCAAGGTTAGAGGTTGTTAAGCCATGCATGATTCACAGTAAACTGAGAATGTACATGTATCCCTGTTGGGTCTGTCTGAATAATATTTTGATATTTTTCTTTACCAAGATTCACCCTCAAAAAGACGACCTCAATTAAACAAAAGACACCTATTATGCCATTATTAGGGCAGGATTTGCCCATGAAGAATGATGAAATAGCACCTGAAGAAGGCAATGTGTAGGGTTTCACTCTAAGGCTATCAGTTAATAAAGATAAAATATAAATTTGCTGAATAAAATCAGTAAGTAAATTTGAATACCATTCCCCACATCATAATTTGCTTGATAACTCGAAGCAAGAACCCATCATTGCCTTGTGTATTGTTTTGTCTTGATGCCTTGCATGATTATTGCATGGTAAAAACGTCTCAGACCAGGGCCAACAAGGAAGGACTCAAAGATCAAATTCAAAGAGATGCAGGATGATGAGTAAGATCAAGAAAAGTGAAACAGATATGTAACTGCGAAGCATTCATGATTCTAAGGAATTTATAGCTTCCTTTCCTCATTCATATATGTCATATAAAGAGAGCCATTTACAGGACCTGCATCTAAAATGTCATACCATATATTGAAGACTTCTTGCCTGTAAAGGCTAATGATACACAGAGACTTCATTGAAATAAAATGGCTATGATCCACTGGATGTGTGTTGTCTCCTGCAAAGACAGCCCTTTCTATGCACCATTTATGAGCCAGCTCAGTGTTAAACTAATCACAGATATGTTGATACAAAGGACTGTTGATTAAAGAGGTTCCCTTGTGCTGAAGGAAGTCCACCCCTGAAAACATAGAAGTATCTAAGCTCAGAGGATCTGGGAGTTAAAGGTCTCATGAGTTTCAAAAGAAAGCAAAAAATCTTTAGTACATTTTTTGATAATCTTCAAGTTTTATATATTTTTAACAAAATCTTAATTATTCATTTAATCTTAGGACTTCATGAATTGAAGCTATTTTATTTTACACACATTTCTTGGTATACCATAATTTCTTTATTGGACCTTATTTTACTGAGCTATAACAGATTTGTATCTCTTTCATATTTGTTTAGATGAGTGATCAATAAATGAATACACATTTATTTTGTCCATGTTGGGAATTTTGAGTGAGAATGGCAGAATAGTAGAGCTTTTTTATGTTCAATACATAATTTCTTTAATGTTATTTTATAGCTCTCTTCAGAAATTATATGGTTTTAGTGAAAGAAATTAACCAATTTCCATCAGCATTAATGAATGTATTTCACGGTTATTTCCATGTATTGATATAGATGTAGAATTCATCTTTAAAATCTTTTCATCATATCCAAGTCCTTTTCACTGTTTCTTTTATCTTTTTGCCTTTTGGTCATTTGGTTGATATGTTGACCGTAACATGACAAAGTTTTGTTTGTTTAATAGAATCGTTTTAACTATTGGTTATCAAGGGACAAATTTGGTATTGACAGTCCTTTTGTGAATGGTAAATTTTCATTAAAGGGAGATTATCACCCTATCTACTACTGTACATATATATTTTGAATTTGATATTACACACAGCTTATGCTAGTGATTTATCCACCCTGGAAATGTTAGCCTGGAACCTCACCCTGAATTTCACCATGTGTTGTGTTTTTTATCAATTCTCCAATGTTATTGTTATTAAAAAAACTGAAATCACACTCCCCCAAACAAAGTTTTGGAGGGCTGAACCACCCCAATAAATGTAAATAGTATAGCCAATGATATTCACCAATGAGACACCAGACAACTGCGGCCCCTCAGATCAAACAAAAGATTTGTTAAAATACTTATTTGACCCTGAAGCAAACTTAAAGATTTTTCTACTTGCAGCCGTTGTTACCTGAGTTACTGATTTCATTTATGATAACAAGTCACCTTAGCTGGAAGCAGCCTTGAAGCTGTGGACAAGTTCTGCGACCTTGGAGATATGCAGGTGTTGGAGCAGAGTCCAGCTCAATCACAAGGGTAGACTGTGGCTGAAAGAAATTTAGAGACCTCCTTACCCTGCTTGGTTCAAGTGAAATATCACTGAAAGGAAATAGAGAAATACAAAACTTGTGTGCAGATTGTCTTACTCTACTGGAGTTAAACCTGGCCCTCCTTGTCAGACGACAAGGTTAGGCCCTACAGAAACAAAATGACTATAATTTGTTGGATGCGTGACCCTCAAAGAGTCAGTTTAGTGAGGTACTTAAGGTGAAGATAGGTATAATCACTGATCTCTTGCATCGTGGCAGGTTACGTTGGTTTGTACACATTGAGGCAGACAACTTGCTCAGAATCCAAGCCCTGGTGGTTCCTGGGAAAAGGCTGGCCCCCAATTTCATAGCGCAAATATGATCTAAAAGCCATGGGGATACAAGTGAGACATGCCCAGACACCTGGAGAACTCTCATTTCATTGTTAAATTTAACCCATGCAGCATGGAAAGTGATTATAAACGTTGATGATAATGGTGACTCCTTCATAGGGAGAATGCTGGAAGGTTGTTCTTCCCCTTTTTACTTCATTGTCAACCCAGATGAGCTTTATTTGCTTTCAAATCATTAATTTCAAATACTTGTTACTGATTGATGTTATTTTGATAATTACCTCGTTTTAATATAGCAAAAGAAACATTGACCATTTCAAATTTACTGTTAATCAAATTTGTGTGTTAAGTTGCCATTGTTTATTCCTCAGTGTTGGATGAATAAGATATACAGCATTAAATGTTGTGTGCCATTGTATGTTTGATAAGATTTAAAATATAGAGAAATGAAATTAATACAGTAGTTAATGGACAGTATTAAGAATTTTGTACCTTTCAGAAATAGTAAGTACCTTTAGATATGTTCAGATTTTTATGTAAATTTCCATCAAATGTACAAAAAGTCAATTAATGTACACCCTGTACAGGTGTTAAATTGATTCTCTAAAGCAGTTGAATGTATTTGTTATTTTTTGAATTACGTTAATGTCTGTTGTGTGAAGCATTACATTTGATGTCATGAAACATGATATTTTTATTTCTTTATGAAATAAGCATTAAATTTGTACTTACAGCCTGTGTTTAACCAAATAGCCATGTGTGTGCTATCTGATTTGTCATGCACGATGTCAGTCCAATGTTGACTTACAAACAATTGATTCAATAGTCTCATTAGGGGACTTAAAACTCAACTAAAAGCTGCAAATGGAATTGTTAGATTGCTTAGAAGAATCGCCTAACGGGCAATTCATGTGTTCACCTACCAGCTAGCTGAAAAGATACAGGTGTGTCTTTTCCTCGATCCCCTTCAACCTGTTAATAATATACAGTGAAGCACATTAAGCATGTCATAGGAACAGAATTAAGCTGTTTTAATGCCATTCTTTTGATTGTGCCAAGATATAATACTTGTTACACTGACCCTGCTGTTTTTGTTATGTTGATTACTCAATGTTGGAAAGAGAAAAGGAAATGAGAAATTTCACTGTGATTTATAATTCTTTGACATTTGCTTCTGTATGTAATGTTGCTGATCCAGACTTCTTTATGTAAAGTAAAATTGCTGTTTTATTTTCTCCTGAAAGGTTGTGTTAACCGTCCACATATTTTTATAGCAGTTGATTATTTGTCACACCTTCAACCTGTCATAGTTATCGTCATGTACACAGTTTCTGCGGATACACAGTTTCTGCGACCTACTTTTATACATCGTCTGCAAATTTGCAACTGACTTCAAAAAATGATCAACAATGTGCCACTTGGTCAAGTTATGATTTCTCTACAAAATAAACACAGAAACTGAAGTGGGCCTTTATTTTTTAAGATTCTATGAAGTTTTTAATGGATTGGCATCTCATTTTCTTAACAATATTAACATCGCGGAAACTGTGTTGACTAGTATAAACATTCACCCTTTTTGTTAAACCCTGGCTGTGCAGTGTTGCAGACAACAGGGAATCTAAGTAGCACTTATGAGAGGATTAATGTCATCAAAATACAAATTACTAATTGATAACAGTATAAAAAAATATAATGTCAGTATTACAAATGCTGCTGAAGGAACATGACAAAAATCTTCTATATTTTCTATTTTGCAAAATTAACCTGATTATGTATTTAAAAAATTCTTAGCCATATATTACTTGTAAATAAGGAATACAGCCCACTTGTCTTTTGATATGATTTGTATTGCCTCACAAGTTATGATAAACACAAGAAAATCATGAGGCTCGCCGAGTGATACTTCTTGTGTTTATCAGAACGAGTGAGGCAATACAAATCATATCAAAAGACAAAAGAAATGTAATCCTTTTATTTCATATCCGAAATACTTATATGATTTCCAAAAATAATTAAAACCCTACGTTATCAAAACAATAAGCAAACTGACAAACACAAAACTTCGACCATAATGTTTACTATAAACGACGGTGAACACCGCGCGCACTTGGTAAGCTTGCGTCGTCCCCGCAGCGACGTCTCACAACAGAGCCTCAATGATTCCAACTAATTTGCATAGTTATTACATGTGTGAGATACGATATTTGATACACAGTAGTTTTTCATCTTTGTCTCACTAGTTGATATGTAATAAAGTGAAAGACATAAGAGGTTTCTTAGGGCATCATTAAGTCATTTACAATTTTTGTTTATTGTGACTATAACGGTCTGATTTAAAACATTGTTAACTGTCTTAGCATCCTATGTGAGTAGATGTGATTTATGACAACATTTGTGAGCATTTCAAGATTATTTAAAACCAGTTGTTTCCTGTGCTAACCAAACTGTATTATGTGCACTTTGTGTATCATTGAGTGTATTCTTATATATCATTGATCATTGTGTAAATAAGAGACACATTTTTGTCATTGTTTTAGAATGTAAATGTCAAATAAATATGTGCTGGAGACATCAAATGCTTTTTTCTCATTTGTTGATTAAGGTGTTCATTTTATTTCTTTTTGTGTGTCTTTATTTTAAGTGTTAAAGACTGAATAAACACCAGGGTATAGTCCAGTAGATATAAACCTATTTTCAGGTAGTGCGTGCACTTTATGATAAAAGCATGAAACTTCCACACCTAATGTTTTAAGGTATGCTGATTCCAAATCCACCAGACACCCAGAGCTATCTCCTCCGGTTTTCCCGTGAACGGCCAAAATCCAAGAT
>JAUUEB010341998.1:0-21096 GCA_032362205.1 Clione limacina
ATACAGATCAGGTTTACACGTGAAGACAATACAGAACATGTTTACACGTGAAGACAATACAGATCAGGTTTACACGTGAAGACAATACAGATCAGGTTTACACGTGAAGACAATACAGAACATGTTTACACGTGAAGACAATACAGATCAGGTTTACACGTTAAGACAATACAGAACATGTTTACACGTGAAGACAATACAAAACATGTTTACACGTGAAGACAATACAGATCAGGTTTACACGTGAAGACAATACAGAACATGTTAACACGTGAAGACAATACAGATCAGGTTTACACGTGAAGACAATACAGATCACGTTTACACGTGAAGACAATACAGAACATGTTTACACGTGAAGACAATACAGATCAGGTTTACACGTGAAGACATTACAGAACATGTTTACACGTGAAGACAATACAGAACAAATGTTTTACAAGACAATACAGAGTATGTCTGGGCTTGGTACCGACCACAGCTAGTTATGTACACCTCCATCCATTTAAAATAATGTACTGACTTAATTTTACACACTTAAAATGCACTATTTAAATGTATATATAATATGACGGATAACCAATCTTTAAGTTGTGTATCCACTTGCGTGTATGTAATTTGTAAACAGTGTAAATCATTATACACATATTTTAATGTAAAGCGCTTTGGGCCATGCTAAATTGAAAAATGCGCTTTATAAATGTACACTATTTTTATTAATGTTATTGTTATTATTAACTATATAGTACAGAAGTATTAAATGACTTAACATTTTTAATGAGATTACTTTTTATGAATTGTCCAATTTCTCTGGGATAATTTAGTTATTTATTCATTTTTTAGTGTGTAAAGTCACATTGTTAAATTGTATCCACTATGTGTGAACAAATGTTGATGTTTAATCTAATAGTGCGAGTGTATAAAGGTATAAAATAAGTGCGCAAATCATGTATGTCAATTTTGTAAAGCGCTTTGAGCCTGACAAGGAAAAGGCGCTATATAAATAAAAATTATTATTATTATTAATATAATGATACATCAGTTTGAAGAAATAGCAATTCTTCTATGAACGTTCAAAGTTTACTTCTTTTAATAAATCACGAATACAAACGCTGAACAGGTAAAATAACCCACAATCTGATAACATATGGTAACATATTCATTTCTTCTTATAACATCATACGATTCGTGAAAAGAGAATTCAAAATGTAAGACAATCACATCCAAATAATATTATTCTAAGTTATAAGAAAATCGTTTAACTCAATTTAAATAGGTAGGATATTACACTCAAAGCCCAGTCTTACCCACAGAATTAGGATATGGTCTTACCTGACACGTCCTGTTCCCGACATTTTCACCTCTGTAAGACGGTCACCAACGGTCATAGTGTCCATGGTTCTCATAGGCTCTTTTCCATTTGACTCCTCCTGAACATAAAACAAAGACAATATTTTTTGATTCGTCAATTAATTCAATTTAATAATACGCTTATAAGGCAATATCGCAAATTGAAATTCGATTACATTATAAAGAAAACGTATCGAATGTTGCCAGATTTAGTCGAGCCAAATAGGCTTCTAGCTTATGCATGCATATGCAAATAAAAGGAACCTTACCAAAAAATGTTTTGGCGAGGTCTTTAGCTACCGCAATTATTTCCCTTTCAATGTTCGGGGTTGAGTCGACTAGGAGCCAAGTAGTATTTGGATGGAAAATCCTAGGTCGATGCATCTCTACATGTCAAACGACTCAACGAGTAGAAAAAAGCAAACCTCCACACTTAAAGACTCCGAAACTCGTTAGTTTCTTGTTGTTTGAATTATCGAGACATGTTATCCAAAGCCATGCGTGTGTTAACTGTGTGGGCCCGTTTATGTATTATGATCGTACTGACTGGGTACACACACACTTCCTAGTTTCACTTTAGGAAAATATCCAAGCAAACTGTACCTTAGGTCACTAACCAAGCAAACTGTACCTTAGGTCACTATCCAAGCAAACAGTACCTTAGGACTCTATCCTAGCAAACTGTATCTTAGGTCACTATCCAAGCAGGGTTAAAGGTTAGGGGTAGGTATATAGTATATAGTCAGAGTTTGTGTGCGTGCAAAGACTACCCACGTCTGGGTGTGGAGCATCATGTTTAATATGTACCAGAGTTGTTCGTAGCTTTTGAAAAGATGTCTGGTAGCCCTCACTTTGATGTTTTAGTACTATGGTGCTCGTACTACAAATGACTATTTAACGACATACATCGTTAATTTAGAGTAAGGACGATTGGTGACGTAACCATTTTTTAAACATATTTGGTTACAAAGGAAGTAACTCTGACTGGACTAGAAATATCTCTTATTTTCCAAAATATCCCGTATGATCTTAAGTAGGTCAAAAATCTTAAAGGTTTGTACGTGTTTGTGTGAAGCGGTCTCCGAGTAGTAGATATCTCAGAGCACACACAAGGAAAAAGCTAAAGAGTAAGACACTCGTGATCAGGCAAAAAACATTTTTAAGTGTTTAGATGACTTCATATACATATTCATTTCATAAACTTAGTGATTGAAAGACATAATACGGCATAATGAATATTCTTTGTTCGCATATGCATATTTTTTCATGCATTTGGTTTCTTAGTAAAGTAAAATAAAGTTACCCATACCCATTACTTAGTTTAGGGCAATCAGAGTTTTTAGACTCCGGCATTTGAGGTAGATTGTCATTGCTTCCCTCACCGACTTAACTTTGCTTGACATAAAGAGGTTAGCTACTCATTTTCGAAACTGGGCGCAAGGTCAACGGAGATGTTTTACAAACACAAAATATGGTTAAGCTGAAAACCCGCTGTATTTCTGTTGATAGAACGTCGCTCTAAACAACAAAGCTATCTACACCCCTATTGTTATCTTACATAACGTTATATGATTTAGTGAAGTCATTTTTTCATTTTTCGACGTTTTTTTCTTTCGTTTTCTATGTATGCAAATTGTATTTATTTTATTTTAACCTTTTTTGGACCTAAGGCCCACAATGCATATGTCTTTCCCTTGTAATTAATTTGATAAAGACAATATTTATGTTTATTGTAATTTGATGTAACTTTAATTTTCACTCTGTTTTTTTTTCTTTGATAGGTAGCATTTATTGATTAAAAAAAGGTTTTGTTTTCATGAAATATATAAGACATATAATATATGAAAACAATTCTTGAGATTTATCATATGCAATAAAACAAATGAAAAATTAACCAACCAATTTTAGCTACAGCCTTTAACACATTCCTTGCCCATTGAAGTCATTTAAAAAACATATGAGGTAATACAATGCAAAATTAAAAATTACAATCCTAGCTTACATTACCAACAACCCCAGCCCCCCCAATAAGACGCATACTCCTTTCAGGTTAGGTTATTTCATTTTTTCAGGATTAATAATTTTATTAATGTAATAAAAATGTTTTTGTTTACGTTGAAATCCGTCAAGAACATGGAAAATTAAAATAAAATAAACAACTGTAAATTGCATATTTGGACAAATATCATGTGTTTATTAATACACACCCAAACATATTTGATTTACCATAGCAATGTTGAACGTATGGAGATACCATAATATATTTGGTTGTTTCTTGGTTATTGTAACATGTCCATTTTTAAGACAAAGACGCCTCGTTATTTTGAGATTTAGCTGTTAATGATTTTGAATCTTTTTAATTATTTGTTTAAATCTTTAAGTCTCGAGTTATAATGATTTTTAATACTTTTCTATCATTAATAACAATATAAGGTGACCTTCACCTAAATACAGTACAGTCCGGTTAATACGTTCGGTTTGGGACCAACCAAGACGCTTAGAATTATTGCTAGTTTGTATTATAAATTACTTAAACAAAGAGGGGGAAAATTGGGTTAAGCTGATTACAATTGTTCACAGAATGAATGCATCAACGTTTTTTCGTTTTATCAGTCTTTATTGCTCGATTTATATGATTGGTATCGATGAACGATCGATCTCGAAACCAACTAAGTCGATCTCATATGATTAACACTCTGAATAATCAATTCAATTCAATTCAATTTTATTTAATTGTTTCCTTAAAACAACAGGGGAGACATCGCGAGGTTTGTATTTGCTTCTAAAAATCGATTAATTATATTTATCGAGTTCGTATTATCCGGAATCTACTGTATGTATATCGTAGCTACTATAGCTCCAATTTAAAATGAGAAAATATTTTTTCTTGTAGGAATCGATTTACACGTGACATAAGCTCGGCAGATTTAGTCATTGGGGATGCCAAAGTTGCATGACAAGCTTTGCCTTAACGTTGTAGTATAATTTCAATAGTTATTTATTATTTATGATAACCTAAAAGCTGATGTTCAAGTGCATTGTGTGACAGATTTGTATCTGTATTTATAAAGTCATAAACTCGTCGTCCCGACCACTGACTCATAGTTGGACATGTTGTTCTGGGCTTTTAGTTTTAGACGTTACGATTTGAAATAATAGTGATGAGGATATATCATTAAAACATTTTTGTGGAACTTAAATAAAAGTGCTATTTCAGTTCGTTTTTTAAAAGAACGTCTACACGTCATGACGTGTCCTTATATTTGTACATACTATCTCTGAGAAGAGGACTCACATGTAGACTGATCGGCTTAATGCTATTGATTTTATATCAAGCTTAATGAAGAAAATAAAGGAACTCATTTATGATCCGTGCAGCCATGTTATGTTTTTTTTAACTTATGTCTGTATCCGTCTTAAACGAACTAGTTTGACACATGATAACTCCGAGAAAGTTTATAGATATAAAGAATAGATTTATGGTTAAATCGATGTAAGATGGAGGAATTGAAAATGCATTACATATAACCTTGTAGATATTTGAGGTCAAAAGAAAATGATTAGTTTCATGGGATACAAAACTTAGGACAATCAGTTTGAAATAGCATATACAATAAGCCAAAATTAACTGATCATTCATGTATATGTCAATCAATAAAGATCGAACTGCCTAAAGTGATACGTCATTAACCAATTAGAATCTTTTGTCTTTTTGTTTGATTGGAAATAATTACAACATGTTATTTAAATTATTATTTGGTCGAAAAACGACCTGTAAGGGATCTTTGTTAAGATTTTTAAGAGGGGATAAGGGTTTGATTACAATTGTTGAGGATTATTATGTAGCAATAGTATGTATTTAACGCAGGTTCGTTCTGGATAGGACCGCGAACTATTGAATAATATAACGAGCTTGCGAGTTAATTATTTTAATCTATTGTAGTTTTTATCCAGGACGATTGTGCGTTTAAAATATTATTATACCTCTTTTAGATAAAACAAGACGAAAAAAATAAATAAAAAAATATTTCACAAAGGCTAGCTGATCATTGACATTATAAACAAAGAAGCTCTTCGTTTTGTCTGGTTGACCTATTTTTTGATGATGCAATGTGACGTATAATACCTCGTGGCGTCGCGTGGCAAGTACTGTCAGATAAAAAAATGTGCGTCGTTCTTCAGAAGCTCGCTGGCGCCGTGGTTAGAGCGTCTGGCTAATAACAAGATGTTCACGCGTTCGAATCTCAGTTGCCTCAATTTTTTCTTAGATTGCCAAACAAATCAGGATTCTAATCTTGATTTTCCAACTATCGGAAAATGATTTAAAGTAGTTTTCCAAAAGTCGGAAAATGATTGACGATAATTCCCGCTTTCCTTGTCGTTGCAATAGACGATTAAAGGGCAATAATGCACGCGCGCAAAGCATCATGGTTCCCGTACATTATGGGAATATAACTGCTCGATTGAATACATTGGATAATGTAGAGAAATACAATCTAGGGGTATAAGAACATAATTTAACAGCACGTTCAAATGGAAATAACAGCAGTGTAGATAACGCATTTTCCGTCAAACATTGAGTCTAACATAGCTTTTTTTCTATTTTTATCACAGTCTAATGTCATTGCCCAGGGCTTAGCAGCTTATTGGCTTTCTGAATTGTTGTCGCTGGTTTCCCCTGGGCGATAATCGTAGCAGCAACCGTCTAGTCAATTAATGTTGGTTCATGTGTTGATGACAGCTGGATGCAATTTCAGATCCAAGATGCAATCTGACACGATAGCTTATCTATCAACTAAAAATAGTGCGAAGTTTATTTTTTCATTCAAAAATGAAGATCAAAAGTATTTATAAGTTCATCATTACACAATTTACACAAAAACAGTAATTATATTTACAATTTAATCATCAAAGACTTAAAATTATCAGGGTAAGAAAATAGGTACTTTATATCCCTTTTACCATTTGTCAAAACCAACAAAACAGGCATTGAACATGATTTACCTGCATATAACCCTTTTTGGTTTTAAAGTTGTTTAATATGTATGTGCAATTTCAACATGTTTGTTAATACATTAGCAGTTCGGTTTATACAGATTTAAAGTCTCTACACTGGTTTTTGTTTGCACTGTTTTTCCCCAGGGCTTTTGTTACATTCTTGTTTCACAGCATTAGGGTAAGGTTTTCATAGCACTCTCTTCTTCATTGTCTTTGTATTAACAAGTAATCGACAATTAGTTTTTTTTCCGGTGGAGTAGAGATTTAAACTTAATACAATACCTCATTTAGTTGCATAAGACGTCAAACCATCAATTAATTTAATGTAATACTGTAAAGCATAACAAAAATTTCCCGTTGTCAAATAATTAAAACTAAAAAACTGTATATGTCCACAGTATCCATGTAAAGGAGGCATTATGCAAATTTATTATTTTCGTATATTTTTAGTTGATGTTTTTTTATAATTTGATTTTTATGTTTATTCTTCAGATTGAACATCTCTGAGAAGAATACTTTCGTGTTGACAGTTTTGTTGACCTTTTTTAGGTTATTTATGAAATAAATATAGAACTAGTAAATTAAAATTTAGTCTACTTAAGACTTTTGAAAAAGTGTACATCATATATTATTGTAGGGAACAACAACTAATTTTCGTTTCTTTAATCATTTTATATATTGAATAGTTCCGTTCGTGGGACTTCATAATTATCTGTAAAGGTACACAAAATTGTATGTCAATCTTTTCAAATCTTCCCGAATCAGTCTTTGGATGATGGGAAATAACAAATCCTTTGCATACACAGAATACAACGTACAAATCCTACAAAGTTCGTTTGGAAATGGCTAAAGTATGTCATAGTGATCAGCTGATTTATCTATACTGTGACAGATATATCACGTTATGAACAAATTCAAAATTGCTCTTAGCACTCATTAATAGCAGTCATAATTTATCTTGCGCAAGATTAGGTCCTTTCAGTGCTCCCGTCAGTGTCTGGGCCAGGATATGTACTAAAAAAGTTCCGCGTGGTTTGGGAATATATAACGGGTTTTTATAGTACTCCAACACAACATTCTCAAAACCTATTTCCACTCTATGATGCTAGAAGATAGTTACAATTATTATAATACTCACTTTGATGTTTTGTGAATGCGTTTTGATAATACGGTGCTTGTACTTTACATGTGTATTTAAGGACACTCCTAATTAATTTAATCCAAACAAATTGTCGACGTAAACGCTATAAGAACAAACCCTATTTCAAAGAAAGTAACTCTGATTGGATTAAAAATATCTCCGTTTGCAAATAAGCAAGTCTTTGTCTGTACTTTAAATTTGACATTTTTTGTATTTGCATGTTATGTTTATGTTTGTTTGTGTAGAGGTTACAGAGAAGAATTCTCAGAGTACGCACTAAAGAGGCTAGCTAAAGAGGGAGACATCCTTGATCTGAAAAGTATTTTTTTCGGTTTTTAAGTGTTTGAATGTGTCCATAAAGAATCTCCTTTCATATCCCTTAATGACTCAAAGAGAAAATATGACAGGTAAATATTTTCGTTCACGCGTAGATTTTAGCATTGCGAGGCAATCAATGTTACTAATGGTGTCAATTTGTTTTTCCTCTGTGATCCAGGAAAGCCCACATTCTGTGAGCATGAAAATGCAACTTCTACAATCATAGTAATAAGATTACTTAAAGAGCGCTAATCGGTCCTAAAAAATGGCTCCAGACGCTTTATAGATGGAAATATGGTGTATAGGGCACTTATCATTTACTGATTGATATCTTCAAGTCACTTTCATGGACAATATAAATCCTCCTACGGCTTGAATATAATGACATATGTTAGGAAATAGCAGTAACCATGAGCCTCCAATCATAAGTCAATACTCTGTAGTATCTCTTCCTCTCGTACTTAAGTGTCAATAGTAATCAAACAGGCTACTAGGTTCAGTAATATATTTACTACTACGGTATTTCCAGACAATATCCGGCTCAAGATTGCAACTAGGACATGACTTTCCTAAGCCTTTACGAAATTTTATTTTTACATCTTTGCCTAAAGAAGATCGGATATATTAAGAGACATACGTTATTGATATAACATAATTTACTTTAGTGCTAGGATAAGAAAACAAAACGTTTTCAACAAATAAGACTCAAGAATCTGCGCAACTACATTTTTACTAAGCAGACGCTGAAGGGGGTTCTCCATAAAAGACACCCAATTATGTGTATTAAAGACTATAATTTCGGTCGATTCACCGCCTCAATTTAAAGTTAGGACATTACCCTCCCTCTTCATGTAATTTAATTATCATAACCTCAATAATCACATGCGGCACAGTAAGAACTCAAAATTACTCACAAAAGAAGGAAACAAAACAGACATTAGCGTGGTCTCTGTTTAAATAGTCTACAGCACCCGATACGAACATATACTTTGCCTTTATTGCAGCCCATTAGCAACTTAGTCGCCTCGGTGTTACCCGATTTCCTTTCAGAATCAGCACTACAGAAGAAGAGGAAGAAGAAGATATTCAAAGACCAATTTCCCCATTAGGGTCTCAATTAAAAAATATCACTTCGCGCCAATATCTCTCTTCCGTATACAATGCTTAGATATAACCCTGCATTCAACCAAAAGAAAAAAAACACACACTCACTCGTGTGTAACAACTACTCTGTTGAAGGGAAGACCCTATCGCGTGTACCCTTGGTATTCACGCTTTCGTACTTTCGAATAATATATATTATTGAACTTCTGTGTGCGTGATTCCTTCTCCCTGCTAGTGTTATACAAGTGCCCATTAATGTCCCATAAAGTAACTATTTGACGCTTATTTAAATACATAAAGACCGATCGTTTTGAACAAATCACAAATGCGTAAAAGCTCGTAAACACGATAATAGTTTCCTCACTGTTTAGGGAAATTCCAAAGTCAATATACATGTATGAATTCGCCTGTTAACTTTTCGCACCAGGAAATGTTAAAAAAGAGCACTTTGGTTCTTGTTTATCAGGTGCCGAAATAAGGATTCCGTGAATGATATAAAATTCTTGATGTCTTACTTAGGAAATTGGTCATTACTGGCTTTTATATAGTAAATAATGTAAATTGATCAAAAGAAAAGTAAAATAATGAGCATATCGACCTACGATGAAACATAATTTTATTCGTTTCACCTTCGGTCAAATTATCAACACGTAAAAGTTAATGTGCTATAATTACCTTAGAAGTTAAATCACATACTGACAAATTTTGCTTGACTTATTAATTGTATCCTTCCTCAAGATAGAAATAAAGGACGTAATCTACAATTTGTGCCGACATGATTATATTTTTTATTATAGGATATGTGGTTAACCACAATCTCCATATAAATAGCTAATTCCGCCTTGGGACCACGCGGGAAAATAAACAGAGAACGATGTTACTTGTCAAATCAATTTTTGATAAGGTAATTGATAAGGCAATGCATTTAAGGTCGAGTGTTTTTTGGATCAAAATAAATGGGTTGGGTTGCATTCACCAGATAAAAATGTAAGTTATTAAGTACGATTTAATGTAATGCGTTAAGAAATGGTAACGGGACAAAAATGCAATCAATGCAGTTGTAAAGGCCAAGATAGGACGACATTCACCATGAGAGGATAAGTGAGTTATTATTCAAATGTATATGGGTAAAACGGTTAGACATGTGTACAAACTGTTTAAAATAATTCAATGTATGGACTTTTTAATAACTTTCTTTAAAATTTTGATGTATGCTCGGATTGAGCTTGTTATTCAATTTAGTTAAATTTTCGGCATTGCTGATAACAATGAGCGTGAATTCAGTGAATATTTGTCATATCCAATTCTTTTTTTCCGATTAAAGCTGTTGCAGTGAGTTGTTGAGATGGCTTTTCTTTTTAAACTAATTACAATGGACTTTCGATAGCCAGTAGCGACGCAGGCCACTTTTTACATACGTAAAGACTGAATATCAAATTATGCATTAAAAAATGCAATTAATTATGCAGATTGGAAGTTACACATTTCAGGAACAAGTCTGTATTTGACTTAGCACTCGCGATGATATCCTATTTTATTTACAAATACGCCAGCACATCATTCTCAAAACTTATTTCCACTCTCTGATGCTAGAAGATAGTTAAAATTATTCTACTATTTTTTCCTCTTTGGGAAATCCTTTTAGGGCATTTAACGAGATTGTGTTGAAATCCTCGTCGTAGACAGTTGGGCAGCCATTTCAATATTCTTTGATTATAGTATGATTTTGTGCAATTATATTGAGACCCAAAATTTTCCCTCTTCCACTTCGAGAAGGAAAACCAGTTTTTATTCACTTATGTAAATATAGAGATCCTTTTTTCTCCTGTTCAGAACGACACTCAGAAAAAAGTTGTTAAATATAATGCATGTGATTGGATAATCTTCCTATTACAATATTCCAATATATTTTTTATCTTGTATGAAATCATTCATTCAATTGAATATTTTAGGTATCAATAGTACTTAAGTCCATATTATATTCTTGACTCAAATTGTTCTCTTACGGCTTCTTGTATCTGAAACTGGAAAGGAGGGGGGGGGTATAGCAACAATATGCGATAGTTAAACATTTTAATGGTTTTCATGACCTATATTAAATAATTTAGTTTTTTGCTTACCTAAGTCTTATCTCACTCATGTTTGTGCATAATCATCGTGAACAGAGAAAATTAAGATTTACAAAAATGCAATGCAATGCATTTTCACAGTCTTCAACCTTACACCATTGCAAAAATATGATTTTGGAATTGAGTGCTTATAACAACAAACGTGCGTGCTCGGTCGAGACCAAGAAGATAAACCTAGAATCACAGTTTAAGTTCAAACTAAAGGCCATTAACAAATGCAAGATCATTCCCGACGGCTCTTAGAATTAATACTTATCTTTAATAAATCCGTAAATATGTTTACAGGGCTCACAAATGGCTCACTTAACATTGAGATGTTTTCAATGAAAACTGATCAAACTGAATTTTAATCAATCAATGAAAAAGAATGACATTTTTGGAATGCAGGAAAAAACTAGGTAATGAAGATTGTATCTCTTTGGTTATGGATTTTTGTGTTTTCATCATTGAAGTGTTCCCCTAAGATTTAACCTTTTTACCCCAATACATCAAAAGGCATTACTCCTGTTTTCGTTTCTTCATCTTCATATGAACTAAGTTTTATAAATGAAATGAATATGCTTCATAACGAATTGATCTTATTTTTAAATATTATTTCGGATGTCGATACTTTTTGTTAACTACATAATTGACTCCTAAATAAACTTCACTTTTGATTGCCAGTCCGGATGCAACTGGTCACTAATGCACAAGTACCAAGGTAAGGAAAAATTGCTTTTTTGTGAAAGATCAATAATGAATAACAAATTTGTGATTAATTAACAATGTTGGACGTTACCTTTCATGATATTGCTCACAGCCCAGGAAAATAAAAGATAGTAAAAGTACCTTATATCGATTGACATCGACCTATAAAGGGAATGTATCCATTATCGATTCACAACTGATTATGTGAATTTTAAAATGGTTGTTTATTAAGGTTCAGCCATATTATCGCACTGACTCGAAAAGAATTATTACAATAAAATATATTTAGCTTCTTTGGTTTACTTTTTCGTTAGAAGAAAGCCTTTCTTAGTTACGTTCTCATCATGTATATATTAATATATTGCAATATATTAAAGGCTTTCCGATATTTATATTTACGAACATTAATCTACATAATTTGTATTTTTATATTCATAAGGGTGAATCGTCGATATATACTCGATTCCCCAATGTATTTTAATTTTAATTGACTTGTCAGGAGTCAAGTTTTTTTTAAAAGGTATCTATATATAATTATATATACCACATTTCAACTTACGCTGACATTGACTGTGCTCTATCTATTAAGCTTTAATCTAACTTCATTTTAAACCAGTTTTTGAGAGTTTGGTATAAACATATGCATTGACTTCAATTTCCTTTTGAAAGTAATATGACAATTGCATGTTTTGAACATTCAGTGATCGTGAGTTGGTCGAATACTGTTCGTGTTCGTCCTCATTATTTTGAAAATGTATTTGGGTGCTCTAGATTTGCACTATTTACAACTCCTTTTCACAAACTTCCTTTGGGAGCTCACTTGAAAAAAGTTTGAGAATCACTTGTCGAAAGGGATATGCAGTTTATTTTTTATTATCAAGAACTATCGGAAGCAGAAGCCTATGTTACATGTAATTTTCATGTCATTCGGTGTAAGCACACTTTGTCCTAACGCTCTCATCTTGGCATCTATCTGTCTAGACTGAGAACACACGCACTAATTCAAGGACTATTTGAATTGCTGTATCACTGAGTACAACGATGTCCAAAGAGAGTCAAGCAACATAATCTCATTACTTGCCTTGATCAGATTGGCGTTGGTGGAAAAGAAATACAAATGAAAGCAAACTTCTACTTGCCCCTGAAAGTTACAATTAGATAAGAAAATGATGTGGTTGAGTACTTGTTAATACAAAGAGCTTGTCAACCAGAGTGTTCTTACTAGGGGGAATGAGTGTTTTTATCTCAAGCCACCCACAACTCTACCGGACTTGGTCCTTATACTGTAATTTAAAGTTTATAAACCAACCATGTGCGTATTTCCTTCTTTCTGATTGTGATTTGCAAGTGGTCATTAATGCTTGATAAGTACTCTTCGTTTTTCATTTGCATTATGTTTTAAAGACCAATCATAGAGAGCAAATTACAACGCACAGTTCGCTCTTTCGCGGGCTTTTTGTGACGTCATAGCTGTCACCGATTTGCTTTTCATAGGATCGCAGTTCATGACCCAGATAAACATGATATCTGTCAAGTGTTCGGGTTGACAGCTTTTTAAGATTATCTTAATAGTAAATTGATCCAAAGCTGTGTCTATCGGATGAATTATGAATGTATTCAAAGTAGACGTTAATACTGCTCATATATACGTGTGCGTGTTAACAATACGACCTACGGTGAAACATCATAGGCGAGCTTGTGAGCCTTCGGTCAAATTATCAACACGTAAAAATCTAAATGCTATAAATATATACCACCTTATATCTGAGTCTGAAAAGTGTTACAGAGACGTCAAAATATGTCTAACAAGCAATTGTTGACCCACGTATCGATACGCCGGGTATGTGAGTAGTATACTGTGTAGAATCATAGGCAAAATAAATATGAACATCGTTAACACAACTTTTGCTCAAAGTAGACTTTTGTGAAAATGAATTGGTTTTCTTTTTCCAATTGTTCAAGACACTGATTTTAGATATCCTAGTTTTGCTTTTCATCTCTCTTTACAGTTCAATGTATTCCTGGTTTTTGTCCTCGAATATGCGTGATTGTCATTACCCCCAGCTAGTTACATTATTTAATCATTTATGTTAAGATTTGGTTACTTTATTTTCTTTTGACCAGAAATTGTCTTTAAAAGAACTCATTACAATTCTGTTGGATGTCTGCCCTATTTTCCCCTCTTCCGGGTTCCCTTTCGTCCCAGACATCATACATCAACAGATTTTGTTTACATTTTTAATCAGAGCTATCACGGAATTTTCAAGCTCTTTGTACATCAAATGTGAGGGAGTTTCTGTCTTTTATTTTTTAATATACACAATTTAAAACGTACATACAAATATAGCAAAGCCTATTTGTCCTGGATGCGGGTTTGAACTCAAAACTGGCGAGTAAGCGTTACTAATAACAGCATGATATTTAAGACAGCCGTATGTGTTATCTGGAAAAATTAAGATTAAATAGTAATTAAATTACTATATGTTGATAAGAATATATTAACAGTTAAAAATCATCGTGATCTAGGCGTAATAGTGAAATGCTAGTTTCTGAAGAAGCTTGCGTATTTTGGTCTAGAAAGAAGAAAAAGTCGGTAGAAGAGCTTGAACTTGAACGACTTTCAAACAAAAGAACAACAAAATGCTGTTACCTTTTAAAACTCTTATGTCTCCAGAATTATATTATAAGAAGACGTTATGACAATTAAAAGCCTAACATAATTCAAGAATTAATTTTGTTTAAAAAAACATTAGTTCTATTTTTATTCTGAAGATGTTTCACCTGAGACAAAAAAATGGTTAAAAAAGACCTTAGAATAAATACAAAACATACATCTAGTAGTTTTTAGGTTTAAAATTTACAATTTGTACAATCAGTGTCTGATAATGGCATTCTTTGAAAACTTTTACCTCAGAAACAACTTCAATTTAAATTAAGCAAGGCTTGCTCACGATGCTCAGATCAACCCTGTGATAAATATCTCAGTGAAGTAGGACCTCATTTATACTGGTCCGCTTAATCTTATAGTTTGTGTATCAGTCTTACTTTCTGAGGCAAATATCTGCTATTCATTGTGCCATCATGGTTTAAAAACATATTTTTGCCCATCAACAAACTGAATCTAAAACGCTTTTTGACTCATAGTCGACCTTTGAAGCACTCAGGAAACGTGCATAGGGAATAGAGAATACGATTTCTTGTCTATGTGATTCATGGAAAAGGAATAATTGATAGGGCATTGCAGTGATCATGTGGGATACTGGAGGTTAATAGAAATGGGTTTCATGGAATAAACTACTTAAGTCACTCAGTATAAAATATTGCATACAATCTTTCAATAAAAAGATCATTCATTTATTTTTACATTTTTCAATGAATTCAGATGCAACACCTTTTACCGAGAGGTTTTATGGAATACAATAACATTTCATTCAAATGTCTTATCGTATAGGGTCAAAAACATCCTTTGCGTTTTGATTGTAAAATAAGTATATACACTCACTTTTTTGGAAAAGAAGATTTAATTACGATGACAATTACAATTGGTAGACTAAGCAACAATATCATGTTTAAATCTAAAATAAAAGCGCAAAAAAAGAGTATTCTGTTCCACTTTCCGAATTACTAGATCAAGAGTGATTATTATTCTTTATGTTAACGTAAAAACAAATCTGCGGTCGTCTTTCATTTTTTACTTACGGCAGGTTGAAAGTTGTATTCATCCACACAAAAAAGCCTCTTTTTTGTTTCTATTCAAGTGATAGTGTGACGGTATATAATGACGCATAATATATTTTGATGGTTAATAAAAGGAATCAAAGAGATTCATATTCAGCATTATTTGGTCCTTAACATTACACATCTGCAACAAATAATAAAAACATAATTCCTCTTGATTCTAGTTCTATTTTAGTAATAAATAACGATCTTTCCTTTAAAAATTAACTAACACAAACACAAGCAACTGGAAAACAAAAAAGCAAGCAAGAAACAGGCAAAATTGTATTCTTATGATTCAGCCAGATTAAGTGATCTGCATTTGGGTGGTTTATTAGAATCTATAGTCTTCAAATAGAAAACAGATATATCTTTCTAATGATATACAACACTTGATATTTGAATATTTTAAAATCTGTGTTTTGGACGTACACAAAACACGAAGAATACGTTTTTAGCCAATTTACCATTGTAATTCACTTTCAACAGGTAAAGTTCACACTTATTAGTGACGACGATCGTCATGATATTCCCTAGGTAACGATAATAGCTGCTTGTATTGTTATGTAATTCCTAGACTGACTAAGTGATCCACAGCTAAACACCCGTGTTGCTGTTGTCTTAATGTCTTTAACACAAATAATACATTCAAGGAAAACAAAGGACGTAGGTTTAAATACGTTAAAGAAACCTCGCATTTCTATTGAGCGAATATTAGGATTTAAACCGGAAATACAATGGTAAAAAACCTTGAGTAAGTGCTTAACTAACAAGTGTATGACATTAAAAACTGACAAAGTGCCACAGCTATCAATAAAGACCGACATCTATACCTACAACATGTTTGCTATTGAGTCCCCACTGTACGTGAAAAAGACTAAAATCAATGGAAACAATACCAATTAGGTTACTCTGAAAGAGAGTGGGGTTTTGCTTAATATATACATGTAAGTTTCGGTGACAAAATATGATACTGTCTTTGGGAATATACAAATATGTACATGTAATCACTTTGTAGACAATAAATATTTACCAAACTGTACCAGACCTTTGCCAATTTTCTTTGTTATGTTATTGCGTCAAACAGACGGTCAATTATTACTCATTCTCCGTTGCATGCAGAAGAGCCAAATCTATTTTACTTCCTTTTTTTTTGGGGGGGGGGGGGGAGGGGAATAAATCATAAACTTCTGAGAAATAAACAGGATACACGTATTTCTGTCTGTGAGGAATTTGCCGTTGCAATTTTACTAATACTATATCTGCATTATTTATATCTTTTTATTACTGAGTAGAATGTAAATGAAAAGTTTCTTTTGTTGCTGTCATTGAAAAATATATTATGTTTATCACTTTACATTGTGCGCAATGATGATGAAGTAAAAGAACAAACAAGCGTTATACGGTTATAGTAACGGGTGACATACCTGTCGTTTTACGAATTTTAATCATTGTGTATTAATTTTGTACGTGACCCACATTTCTGCTTTGACAAAACAAGTCATCCAACCTTTTTATTCTATCAACATATTGCTTTCTGAAACTTGGACAGTATTTGTTTTTTGGAGAGGAAGTCACTCTAGGGTTTTAGCGTGAATATAAAAATTGCAGAGTGATGAAAACAAGTTTATTGTTCTTGACCAATAATTTGACAACGTCGGAGATAAAAAAAACAACAACAGATAGTCGTGCACAAACAAGGTCTAACGTGTTGTACATTATGGCGGAGGATACAGTAATGCACGTGTTTCCTTTATATAATTAGACCATTTAATGCGAACATTTATATTTTTCCTCATGATTATATTTGAAAATAAATGACATTTTTTTAGGACCGAGTTTTTTTTATATGGGCCCCTACTGTATATGATAATGTTATTCAATTTGGTGTTTCGATAGTTATATAAATGTGATCAGACTATTATAGTTACTGTGAAGTGTAGGGCGTCATCATACATCATGACAAAGAAAGTTCTTAAAGAAAATCAAAATGCTGAAAGGCGTTCTGTCACAGATTACACCCATACCAAATGTCCTACATTTGTCAGATATTTTGCTCTACATGTATCACCAAAACATATATACGAATGTCGAAGTAAATCTAACAAAGCTGTTTCATTCACATACTTTTTATAAATTCTTCACGGACTATTGTGTTGAGTATTTGCTAAACTAATGCTCAAAATGCACAATCGAGAAAGGAAGACATTCTTGAGCAGATAACTTTCAAACAATTACTATACTATAGACCTTGAATATGATGCTTCTTAAGTACCTAGGTATTTATCGAGATTGTAACATATTAAACACAAGAGCGTGAGAGCAAATATGAGCGAGGATATACGCGAGAATAGTGAAAACGTCTCCAGAGTTATGCTAAGCTTGCAATGATATTTGCTTGATGTGGTTTTAGCATGATAGACTGAGCAATTAACATAACTTGCCGTCCAAACAAAAACAATCTTTGCACTGTATTAGTTTATTGGCAGAAAAGCAGGGTGTATGATCAGGGTGTATATCCAAAGAACTGACGGTGGTCTGGAACTATCTGAAACATCATGAAATAAGTAAGTAAAATCATTACTGAAAAAAGCCACACAATATGCTACCCGAACTTACACTGACTCAAAAGAGTAGAACATAACTTCAACTTGAAACTTAAAGTCACAGCTGCGAAGAAAATAAATAACGAAAGAAAAGATGGCGATAGCATATACAATCTGGAAAGCTTCATGAAGAGTTAGCAAAAGCTTCCTTTCGATGATGAAGAATTTGAAATACGTAACCTGGACCAAGATGTCTAGCCAACAGCTTTTCAAAATGAAATGGACCTACAGATTTGACAAGGACCGATGCTTTACCTGAGTATAAGCTATTAAGTGTTTCCATGCCAGATACGCATGGTATATTATACAAAAATACACAACCAAATATGCTAATTTATAAACTGGTCAATCTGCAGAGACTTCGAAATACAAAACAAAAAATCTTGGTCCATGAACCAGCCTAGTCACACCCCATGTACCAAAAATCGTCTTATGTTACAAACCAAATGTTATTGGAAGGTTCAAAGAGAGAGGTTGCGTAAAGATCAACATAGACATGTGGGATAGGAATATCAAACATCAAAGTGAATAGAAGTACTGCCCGTAGCAACTGCATCCTCAATTTATCTGAAAGTGATTAACACAATTCATCTACTCAGAATAGCATTCGAAAAAATAGCTTAAGACTATAACTGTGGATGTTTGCCCCGGTTGGGGAGCCCACCTCTTGTACAAAGACTTATGTTGAATACAAACGGAAACATAAAAAAGAACGTCAAACATAAACGTCTATTAAACCACATCATCTAGTGGCTCAGTACCCGGTTTTACCCGGGAAGGATACACAAAAAAAGAAAAGTAGAACACGCTGACTTTTTTATCACCATGTAGACCTTTCTCTCTCCCCAATATGCGCATGTATGCCCCCAACCCGCTTTAAAAATCATAGTTTTTGACCAACCTGTATAATAAACCTTTGGATTTTGTTTACATTTAAGACGGAAAGAGAACTTTGCGAACTTTGCGTTCACTGAATGTGCAATTAAGCATTTCTGGATACGATTCATGTTTATTCATGGTTATTGGGAGGTGATTTACAGAGAAAACAAATAAAACTAAAACGCTAATACTTTTTCTTAGAGTCGACCGATTTTTACCAAAAGCTTAACTACAGATCTCAATATTCACAAACATTTTGTGAAAGTCTCAAGTCAATTGCGTTAAAAAAAATACAGACATTTCCTTAATGGTGTGTATTTTACAGAGGAAATATAATGACACTTATAAAAACTATTGTTGCAAAAACAACAAGGGGTTAATAAATAAAATGAAAAACTTTGAATTACGATCATGGATTCGAAACAAATAAATGCAATTATGATGCTTCTTAATGGCATTTTTTCACTCAGGATGACTGCTCGATGCGCATATATCTGGTTGTGATGAAATATAATTGAATATATGTAAAGAAGCTATTATTGTGAAAATTGACGATTGGTAGAAGCTGATGTGAAGTAAATACAAATATAGAAAAGGGATCTTTTGGTTCACTGGAACGCGCGTTTCATAAACTATTTGGAATTGAACCAACCTACGGCTACGTTATGTTGTTTGTGTAATTCCAAACGTCGGGTCTTGGGTTGAATGAAAACCCAAGGCCCGACGTGTTGGAGTACCACGACAACTTAGGAAGCCTAAGGTTGGTTCAATTCCAAATAATCAAGTAATAAGAATATAAATATAAGCAGATAACGTGTCCATTTTTTTCAGAGAGCCGTCTTACCAACTTAATAAAAGGAATGAACGAATGACGTGAGACACCATATGATATTATTAAAAAAGGGAGTATTTTTTTTCAATTCTAGTTTCTAAGAAGGAAATCCTTTTATATAATGATTTCTGTCTTGTCGGTGACCTCCCTCTTCTCTTAGATTCAATAGTTGTCATATTTAATGCAAAATCCTATAGATAACAATAACAATCAAATAGCAAATGACGTAACACGTCACATTTTCTTAAAAAAGAGGTCTTCTCTTTTGATCCTTGCTTCTTATGGGTGAAATTATTTCATATGCGGGAGTTTTTATAATTTTATACATTACGATAAAAAATCAAATGACGGATGACGTAAAACGTCAAATGCTCTTAGCAAAGACGTATTTTCTTTTTTTCTTGTGGGTGAAATTATTTCATATGCGGGAGTCCATCTCGTTGCTGCCCACATTTCTGTAAGATTCAGCAGCCGTCATATGTAAAGCAAAACCTTATATATTACGATTCATAAATCAATGTTCCCCGTCTGAATAAGATGTGACACGCCTTCAATAATGCATTGCTTTATCACTTCATTGCATGTAACTCAAGTTGTTGTGTGTATCTGGAGTATGGAGCAAATAATACAAAATGATACAGGATGATAAAGAAGAATTAACAAAGGAAAATGTATACAGAAGGAATTACCTACAACGATAGAGAGGTCATTTTTCCTTTAACAGATTGAAAGATCAAATTATATACTATTTTTCAAACATAAACATAATATAAGATAACATATGATGGCTATTGAACAATATGTGAATGAACAATGACTCATGGATATTAAACTGATAAAGTATAGTGTAGCAAAGTTGACGGACAATCAATATATTGCACACCATGACAGAACTACATATTATTTTGTAACTTATCCCACCGACATATCAGGCTATAACAGCCATTTGATATCGAAAAATGCTAGCATACAAGGATTTAATTGCAATTAAATAGCATGTCAAGTTTATCCAGCATTGTTGTAAATGTAATTCAAGCATTACCCAAGTATGCTAACATATCGGGGGTTTAAATTGATGGTAGCTGATAAATTGTTTAAGACACTTAAACCAAGTAGCAACTTGAAAGGTAAAATAACAGACAGTTTTGGTTTTATTTTATGGCAATCCCGCCAAATTTTATTTTCGGTGATGCTTTGGTTCTATACCCATATAAATTGTGTAGTGGTAAATTTCGCCTTGTCTGTCTGTCTGTCTGTCTGTGTATATGTGTGTGTGTGTGTGTGTGTGTGTGTGTGTGTGTGTGTGTGTGTGTGTGTGTGTGTGTGTGTGTGTGT
>JAUUEB010341999.1:0-12549 GCA_032362205.1 Clione limacina
ACAAATAATTGGGTGTGCATAGCTAAGCCTAGCAGTTCTCCTGATCTGGCTTAGCGAGACCCACACTCAAAGGGCATGATGGGATGCCAAACAAGCGTCCTTTCCGCCCAGCTATTCTCTAAGATCAACAGCGTTATTTTTTGTTCAGAAAAATTTTCCGCCTCGTACCCCATCCACTACCCGTTATTCATTAACAATGTAAAGACGGGGCCATTACAAGCCCATTTAGTAACACAAACAAATAGTTTTGTTGCAATCTTGTTGAAACACTTTGAAAATATAAACAGTAATAATCATGTTACGTTTGAAAGAAATGTGTACTTACAACATCATATGCTATGGTAAATGTTAGAATGACATCATCAAAAGCTCCAAAGTAACGAGTAAAGTTGAGCCTTATTTGCCTTGACAGATCAGCAGGATCCACTTCTATACGCTGAAACTGAGGTAGGATCCCAAACTCACCATGAGGGTGATCATTATACCTGAAATAAGTTAAACAGTTGAAACTTGCAGGATACAGATTTATAAGGAGACATAACTAGTGTCATTAAAATTATTTTTGGATAAAAAAAGATAAAGTTAACGTTGAAATACCTATACAGAATAAAGCGGTTACCAAGCATTTTCTCTGTGTGTGTTATTTTGTAATTTCTAAAATCAATTGGAATTACAGAAGAATTGGTCTAAATGTTAAGTGCTTGGGTGTGTTAAGACAAAAATGCCAAAATAGACTGCTTTAATCAAAGGAAGCAATCATTATCATACATTATCAACACAGTACAACATGGGTTTTGTTCTCGCTATCTTTTTTGTGTGATCTACAATTTACTGTTTCATTGAAGACTTTTTCTCCCTACATCTAGTTGATAACTCACAATTAAAATATCCATAATCAAGAACAGAGGACAACCACTTTAGGTAAATAAAATGATTGCCAACTTCTGCACAGACATAAGAAATGTTATGACCAATATTTTCTTCACCTGATACTGAAAACTGCTGTGTTGAGCTGTGTGTCAATATCTGCACCTCCCTCCACCCTAACCAGGACAACAGAGTATGTCTCTGTCAACTCAGGCAGGTCGTCAGGTAGAATTTGAAGGACAATCTCACCTTCTCTTTGACCTTCTTCTAAGATAAGAGAACCTTCAAGAGGCTGAAGGTCAGATTCTTCTAACTTTGATCCCCTCACCTCCCAGAAGATCTAAAAAAAAATATATAAAACAAAAATTATAACAAAATAATGATAAGCTGGGTTTTTAATGATAGATCTGCATTTTTTGGTCAAACTGATAGATCACAAATGGATAATCAATCAGAACAGACAAGTTATATAGCAATTTATTATGATAATTGTTAAAATAAGATGTATTTATTATTTGATAATAAAAATTCCAAATAACAAAAGATAAAGATAAACACAAATAGCAACCTTATTTACAGGAAAACAAGTGCATATTCACTGTGAATAGGAACCAGCAGCACAAATAACTAAGGTATAATTAAGGGGAAGAATGAAAAGGGGCAGAACTCTATAAAAAAACACTTTTTTTCAAATTTGAGAGATTTGAATATAGAAATATTCTTCAATTCATATATGGTTGGAGAAAGAAGGCGTGTTTCCAACTTGTAGTAAAAACAAAAGTAGTACAAAAGATAATATCTCATATGGTAAAAATAAATAATATTTTCTTAATCAAACCTGTATATTTCCAGTGACTCCTGTACCAGTGCGCCGCGCTAAAGGAAATATCAAAGACATCGGTGACACTCCAGCAGGCTCCAACACTTGCCGTTTCTCAGTGGCAGCTCTTGTGAATTGTATCACTCCATTAGGGTCACCAAATTTGTTAATCTAACATGAAAAAAGGAAAACAGTATTAAGAATCATAATGCAAAATATATTTTGTTTTTATCTATTACCTTTATCACTCACAAGGCTTATCACAAAAACAAGAGTCCCTATTTTAAGAGGTAAGAAAAGATATTAACAGTTTAAAAAATCGAAAAAATTGAAAATAAATGTTTTTTGAGACAACACATTCTTCAAATACATGCATTGGAATAAACGAAAATTCAACATTTAAAGGGATTGGATGAGCGGAGTAGGGCAGGACTTGGAAATCAATGTAGGTTACACAGGTTGTTGGCAAACTATTAAAAAATCTGGTGTTGGTGATTGCTAGACTTTAAAATTGGCAGGTATGACTGACAAAGGTAGAGACAAAAGCAGATGAGCAGACAACTTGCTGAAAGTCATCATTTACCTCTAACTATAAGTTACATGTGTGTTTAAGAAAGGATGCATTTAACAAAGCCAAGATACATTGTCAAATTACTACACTAACAGCTTAACACAGTACAACAAGGTTGACTGCATGCTGTCATGTTTTTACATGTTGTTAAACGTTTCTTAGTTATGATATAAAAAAGTTACTTTTTTATTAAGAAAATAATTCCACACCAGTTCAAATCAATGAACCAGAATAACATTGTTGATATTTGTCTACAAGTATGTAAATTCAAGAGGTCTATAAACCATATCATATATGGAAAAACCATAAGCCATTTAACCAAAAAACCTGACGTGTCGAAGTTCCACGATAAGAAATCGTAGCCTATGGTGAGTCAGAACTCCAAATCATTTATAAAAACTAGAAACAAGAGTACTCATATAGAGTACAAACCAAAAACCGAGTAAAATAATAAAACATTTCATTATTATACCATGTCAGCATTACTTAAAAATATAACTTTATCAAAATGTGTATCGAAAAAGATTGAGAAAGTTAAATTCCTGCTTGGATGCAATCAATAATACGCTTTAAATGATTCATTAAGGATCGTGTGTTGCGCGGCGCAATGTAACGCTGTATACTGTCCTGATAAAATTGCGCACTAGCAATATTGAACGCCCGCGCCGGAAAGAAGAAGAAAGCTGCCAATCAAGTTTATTTCTATTATCCCTTGGTAATTAGTTTTAATTCCATAACTCTGTAAATTATTAACGGATATTGCTGGAATTAAATAGGTGTCTTCATCGGGTTGAATTACAACCTCGTACATGATTTGAAGTCAATCAGTTGTATATTTCTTGAGTTATCGTTCCCACATATAGACAGACACACAAGCGAGCAGCGTCACTATACCCTCCATTAGTAGTAAATGCTCAGTTTCGGGTAACAATACCATTTACCTTCACAGTAAGTCGACCCAGTTTTTCATCTACTTCACCATCACCAAGGTCTCGTGGAGAGCCCATGATTTTGTACAGTTGAACAACAAAAGACTTTTCTATTTCCCAGCTTGTGTAAGGTAAAATGTCCACAGTCAGTGACTTGGTCCCAGCCTCGCCATCAGCCCATGTAAGGAAGCCAAATGTCACTTGTCTGCCACCATTAGTGTGGCTAATATCACTTTTGTCTTCTAGTGGAAGATTAGGGTTGTTTGGACCCATCAGGCGCCAAAATACCTGAACAAATAGAAAAGCAAATTCAGATTATTTTGCACCACATTTCATCTCATGTTAAAAAAATTAGATGAAATGTAATCAGCCAAACACTGGATTGTAACATGACCTACTTTTGGGAATGCTAAAAAATATATATTATAACAACTTAACCTGCATAATTTGTATACCTTTCATGTTTCAAAAATTACAATTATCCAGGTCAATAATGTTGTCTTTTATAGCATATCTTTGTACTGAATTAAAATCTCCCTTTTACTATTATTTACATCACTTTTTTTAAATTGTGCACTATATACTACTTATTATATTATTACATACATATATAACCAAAAGAGTCAGATAAAATTGTTCTAAAGTTTCTAAATCAATGGCTATTACCTCCCATCAAATCAAGCTATATATGAATGATTTAAATCAGGTATATTCTCTTTTTTTTTTAATAAGATGATCTTAAACTCAAATCTTACCCAATCAATCAACTCATAAAATGTGATTCTTTAAATTGTTATATCTTAATTAATACATTTTTTTAATCATCCAATGTTTCATCTAATGTTTCTATTGAATTTTTATCTGAATCATCTTTAGGAGGGTCTATTTTGGTAGGTTCAGTAGTTGATTGATCAGCATCAACTGTTTTGATATTTGGTTTAAAAAAAGCCCTTCAAAGATGTTTGTTGTTTTCCCTTCAGATCCTAAATATTTTTTCCTGTATGTCTCCTTTGTAAATGTATCTTATAATTTGTCTGTAGACATTCTATGTCGCAAACTCATTTAATTCTTTCTCAAAGCCGAAACGCCACTTCGTTTTGATTACTGGTTGCCATAATTGTTGCTAAGCAAACGTGAAACAAACACAAAAACCCCTATGAGACAGACTGCTCTGATTGGCCAGTCACGTTACTCTTGTTCAACATGTTTTATTTCCAGAAATTTGCAATAAAACTGAAATTGACATTTATCAGCATTGGCGTTTGTTACCAGGGCTATCATTATAGATGCGTGTAAACAACAGAGATTTCAATGTGGAAATTTCATTCATTTGAGTATAAACAATTGTTTGAACGGAGAAATCATAGTTTTTTCATTTTTTTTACAAAATTGCTGTAAGATTGGCGATTTTCAAATCTTTCTGCATAAAAATCTTGGCTCAAGAGCTTGAACATTTTATCGGACACTGATTACCAAACAGCACTATTAGCTAATACGTTTGAATCGATCCTAAAAATAATTTCATCAAATTCAAATTGATCACCTGTTGTTGACCTAAAACTCCACCAGTTCTTTCAATTTCAAAGGCCTCCTGTTGCATTCTTTCTGGATTTGGCAAAGTGAGATTTAACCCTCTGAATGCAAATCTGCCATTGGGGTAATCAGACTTGAGAATGGTCACTGTGCATGTAGTAACAGATCCAAGTGTAGCGCCACCTGCAAGAGATAAAATAGTTGAAACAAATCACTTGAGGCTGATCAATCAATCAAAACATATTTTTTGCAGGGCATCGAGATAATTCTAGAATGTTACATTGTGATACTAGAAAAATAAGTACTCGTAGAGAGTACCAAGCACATCAGACTAAAGTATAAAAGAAAACATATTGTCAAAAAGTTTAGAAAAATATTTTTAGGTAGGTCCCTAGAAAAGCCTGTGTGCAATGTTTCAGGTTTTTACTCCCAACAACGTGTCCACTGCGTAAAAGAACTGATCTGAACATCATAAAAGGGACATAACTCTGTTAAAAAATGGGGGGGAAATGCAGCTTTTAGGGAACCACGGGTTTAGCATGTGTGGAAGATTTTCAGATTTCTATCTTTGACGATGGGACCAGAGCGTGTTCGCAAAAAATTAACAAAGACATATAGCAAAATACTCAAAGGGGCCATAACTCTGTCTTTAAATTGATTATTCAAAAATTGTGAAACCTGATTTTAGTCACAAGAAGAGCCTCTTTTCAAGATTTCAGATTCTTAGCTCTGAAAATGTGACCACAGCATGTTTTTGCCAAATTAACAAAGAACATATAGGGAAAAAATACAAAAGGGCCATAACGCCGTAATTGTTTTACAAATATTTCTGGATTTAAACAGTAGAAATTCTATTCCTAGTCTATACCATCCTTCCAAAAATGAAAGAGATCCAAGCAAAATTACTCAAGTTATCGCATAAACAGACCACTGCACAATATAACTGTGAGTAGAACAAAGATAAATCAGCTTTCTGAATAAAAAAAAAGTGGCAAGTCAAAAGTTATATTGTCTTTCAAAACACTGAAATTTAGGTGTCTAAAAGTCCTGAGGAATTACAGATTGTATGACAGGAGCTTATATAGGTCAGCTAACCTGAAATATAATTTGAATCACAATTGATTGACTAAATGATTGACCAGAAAAGAATAAAGAAAATGGTATCTATCATACATTATTTCCAATGAATACTACATAGCAAGAACATGTTGAATTCATCTTAAGCAGAATTGCTCTCCAACATTGACAGATAACATACCTGCTGGGTTTGACAGAATGACCCTGAAAGTCTCAGCGGTTTCCATTTGTGAGTCATCTTTGAGTGTAACATTGATGATAGCCAAGTCTATTCCATTGTCAATGATCAAATCACCAGTTGTCTCTATATAGTCTACACCAGTAGTAGCAGTCAGAGGATCTGTCACATACGTCACACTGACACTGCCAAACTTACCTCCATTTCTGAGCACAGGAATGTGTGCCACATCATTTTCTTCACGGACTGTGTTAAGAGGAATTAAAAAACTATATTGAACATCTAAGGATTTTATAGACCTTTTAAAAAGACAGCACAAATCAATAAAAAAAACTATTCTCATAACAAGAAGTCAAGATTTCATTTATTTACAGCAATTGCATTATGATGTTCTAAGCTTGATATTAGATACTTAGAAGAAATCTATCAAGAACTAAATATTTCAGATTTTGCTAGAAAAGAATAAATATTCGTGCGGGGAACTTTTGCTTACAACTCTAGCAGCATACCTGCCTGTCTGTTAAAAAATGTTAATGCTAATGTTTAATACTGTAACAATTTTCTCATGATCTTTAGGGGAAAAATTAAAAGACATGAATCTAGGTGTGAATGTCAGCATTCAAATGATTCTATACAAAAATAATTATAAGACTTAAAAATATTCTAAGGCAAGCAATCTGAATAATAAATACACTTCAAAAACATTAATTAATAATAGAGTAATTTGAAAGAAAAAAAAACGAAACAAAGCAACAACCTTAAAATGACACTATACATAATATGATTAAAGATAACTTAAAACATGTTTTCAATTTATGTTTACCTACGTAATTAAAAAAAATAAGACTCATAAGTATATTCTTGAGGTAAAAATGTATGATCATTAACCATTTGTGGTTAGGTCTGTGAAAGGGCCACAATCATCAATTAGACTGACAGTGAAACTATGACAGCCTGTAGATATTAGTAGTTACAGATTATGTAGTGACAATGCATGTTAAAAACCGCATGCAATGACCAATTGTGACTGATCAAGTGCTGCCAATCCCTTTTATCAATATTATGGATTGTACCTTCTGTAATGTATTACATACGAACAGATTGCAAACTATATTCACACTAGTTGACTACTGATGAATGCTTTATGTGTGATAGTGATTAACCTTTTTAGCATGTTTTTCAGCTTGGCCCCGCTTTAGGAAAGGCACGCTATATAAATTACAAATTTTCTATCATTATTTTTAACATTATTTTTATTAGTAACTTTAATTATTTTCATCTTAATGTTGCTGTAAAACTATGTGTTGCCTTTTAATGTTATGTGTGTGAGTGTGAAATATTACTTGTATTTTAAACATGTTAGTGCATATCTGTTTTATGTGTTAATATGTAATGCGCATTGAGCAGTCATTTTGAGTGGAAATGTGCAATATAAGTGCTATTTATCATTATTATTATTAGTTATCTTTGTAAATCATATATAATAATAATAAATTTTTTTGTAAATCATAAAACATACAGTGGCATTGAATTCCCATTACCTCAAAACAGTGAAGTGACCTGTGAAAAGCAAGATGGACAAAAACAATTTTCATCAAAATATCATTAGTTACATGTGTGTGAAACTTAAAACAAGTGAATAAATTCAAGAAATATTCTGAATTGAGGGCAACTTTGCAAATCTTTGCAAAAAAAGCGATATATTACTTTACTAGCGTTTACCAGGATTCCACCTTCAAGGACCAATTTCTGCCCTTAAGACTTCCATTTATCAATGACATAAAAGAGGGAACAATCAAAAGAAGGGACAAAACACAAATAGGCATGGTTTGTAAAAACAAGTTTGTAACCATCCTATTAAATAAACAGTCTACTCTCCAGCATTGGTAACCACTCTATGAGATGCACATTATTCTCTACTGCGTTGAAATGCACATCTTTTATCAATGCATTTAAGAGAAATTCTGTTCACTAGCATAAGTGCATATTCAACACAGTAAAGCATGCTAGCTTAGGAAACAATGGCAAAAAAATTAAAATTAAACCCTCAATCCCCCACCCCAAATAATAGTCTCTTGCAAGGTGAATAATAAAGCAACTAGCACAGAGAGTGAACAACCTCCAAAAAACTGTATGTGACACTCTCTGACAAAACAAGTGTCAATAACATGTAGTTGCATTAAACATAAATACAGAAAAAAAAATAAAAACAAAGGTATATCAAGTATATGTAAGACATGTATGCGCCAGACTTAATTCTTAAGCATCCGACATTACCAGACATTCTGTCCGATAACTGTAATTATCTTTGTTTTTTCGGACAATTATTACCGGGCCGAAAAGAATTTTGCCGGGCAGAACCGGCACTTAAGAACACATCTGATATGCACATGAAATCATTAATCAGAAAAAACTTTTCAGTGTAACAGGAGATATGAATATGAAAATGAGTTTTCTTTACATCATTACAAACAAGTATAATAAAACTTTCAAACTACAAACTTACACCAACAAATATTGCAAAACCCCCAAAAGCACCCTAAACACTTATCATGCATGCATATAGTGAAACAGATATAAGTCTTTGCCTTTAATAATCCCTGACTCAAAGTCAATGGTGCCCTGAGCATTGTCATTCAAGTCAATTGTCACCATCTTTGTAACCAAAGTCCCAAGACCTGGTGGCATGTCAGGTCTCAGTCCACTCGTTAATGTGTAGTCATTTCTGAGGATAGATTGAAGTCTTATATTAGCAATGGTTAAAAATGAATTATCACATGAACCATTCTAAAAATAACTAGATCAATAAATACTAAAGTGTCATATATTGGAAAAGAAACAACAACAAAAACACATTATAACTGAAATGTTTGCATTACACTGAAGTCAGGTTAGATCATGAGTCATCTGTAATTAATATCTTACGCCTTAATCAGGGAATTGGAACCAGAGTCGTAGAGCCTGAGCCAATGGGGTTTTCAGCTGGAGCCGCATTTCAAACCTGCGGCTCTGGCTCCAGGCTATTTAAAGAATAATATGATAACTTTTTGAAGAATAGTACTAAAAATTATTAAAAAATGCATAAAACTTGATATAAATAATATGATTTATTATTTAAAAGATATTGAATTATAAAACAGATAATATAAGGGTTTTTATTTTAATACTTTTTTTACCACTCAGAGTTAATTGGGTCAATCTACAAAGTCTTGCTCGCAAAACTCATCTCCGCGCGCGAAATTTGCTGGAGCCGAAAATTTGAAAATGCTGGAGCCGGAGCCGAAACATTTCTAATCAGAAAGACACATGAACTTCAAAATGTATAAGCATAACATATCAAACTTCTTTGATTAATTTCTAAGCCAATTTTATGTGAAGATGTAGAGGTATGATTTAAGGAGACAAAGCAGTAACAACACATTTTAAATCAGGGCATTGTTGAGTGCCTGAACTATTTGAAAACGTATAGGACATCTTTTGAATAAGCCTATTCTGTTAATAAATGATTGAGAAATTACACTGCACTGTTTGGCTTTGAAGATTTGCTACTCATACTGCAGCCAAGGTTAGAAGTTTCTTCACTCATGAAGATTAGTAATCATCTGCACTTTAATGTCTTAAAAAACTTTTCTTGGCTTAGAAACATATAAAAAGAGATTGTCATAAAACAAAAACAGCAAACAAATTTCAATATGCATCAAGTCAAAAAGTATTTAATGATTTCAAATCAAGTTTGCCATACAACTACTAACCTATCATCAACCAACTGTACTGAGGTTAGGTTAACATAAAGATGTTCTGGTCCCTCTGGCATATCATCTGGCACCAGACTGACAACAATTGTTTGAGTATCAACAGATGGTAGAAAGGTCAATGTACCAGCACTTGGAAGGAAATCTTCATACTCTCTGGCTGTTCCTGGTGTTGTTGTATACGCCACTTGTAACCGACCGTGTAGGCCTTTGGTTCTCATGACTGTGAGACTAATCTGAAAATATGAAACATAGGATGATTATTTTAAAGCTCTCAGAAGTATGGTTTGTATGTACATTGCTACTTAAATATTAGAATAAATCTATGTTTATCAAATACCTATCAGAACCCTTTTCATTATGTTATTTTAGTTTCTTTTAAAACAACACAATCGTCTTGCAACAACATTGTCAAAAAGTTTCATACGACTTTAATATGTCACTTTTGAGCCGCATATCAAATTCAACCTTAGTTCCTGATTGGCAAAGCTTACACAAGTGAAATGGCACAATACTAGAATAAAAAGACAAGCAATGACGTATGTAGATGTAGATGTAGATATTGAGAGACCGATGAGGCCTTCTGGCCTATAATTGTCTCTTCCGCTGTTCAAACTTTTTTCACGTGACTTTTCAATGTGTGGACATGGCTGTTAGTATAGACACACATTTAGGCTAGACAGTTTAGACATAAGAGAGGGTATACTTTACTCATCAAACACATATTTCAGATGAGACAATTCTATGTCTATTAAAATTTTAAAGTTCAATATATCTTTGGCTGTCTTAGCACTATTGGATAAAGAGTTCCAGGTGTCATTTACTCTATAGGAAAGAAAGTTAGATCTGATGTTTGTTTTAGCAAATTCTTTATAGAGTTTTAGGTCATTGTTCCTAGTGGAACGATCACAAAACTTGAAAAAGTTGTCAACATTGATATTATCAATATTATGGATTATTTTATATGTCTGGATTAGATCACCTCTCAGACGTCTATATTTCAAACTAGGTAAATTCAAAGCTTTGAGCCTGTCTGCATAACTGTCTTCTCTGATGTCGTTTAAGAGTTTGGTAGCTCTGCGTTATAGTTTTTCTATTTGAATAGATTGTCTTTTAAAAATTGGGTGCCATATTACATTGGCATATTCAAATTGAGGGCTCACAGCACCTTTAAAAAGTTTATTAAACATAGACTTAATAAAACTTATCTAAGTAAGCAAAGCTTCTCTTAATTAGTCCAGTTAGACTGTTTGCCTTTCCAACTATATATATATTAACTATATTAGAAAGGTGTTTATCAAAAAATAGGTTTGTAGTAAAGGAATAACAAGATTTGTTTTAATTTGATTTTCAGAGAAAGAGAGTGGAAAGCCAAGCAGCCCTTGTGAGAGCCTTATCTAAGGTTGATGATGTTTGTACAACTGCAGACTGTTGGACTGCAAGGCACAGGTTTGTTTATTATCTACATAATAAGATTCACAATATGCAATGGGATTACAGCCACAGTTTTTACTCAATCCACATAAACTTTGGCAATGTGTTTTTAGATATAACCAGATGTGCATTTAGGCTTTTGGTATAATTCCTAACAAATGTTATTAGATTTTTAGTGTTTTTCTATCAGTTATTGCATCATTTAATAGCCACAGTTTTGACTCAATCGACCTGAACTGAAACTTTGAAAAAAATTGTCAGATGTAATAAGCTTTTGGTGTTATTCAGTTGACAGTAAATTTTTTTCATAGATTTTTTAGTGTTTTTTCTATATATATATTCTCAGTAATGATCATGGGGGTGACCTTGTTCCTAGTTCATGAGTAATTCACAAAATTGCAAACACAGAATATAGCGCCCTCAACCAGACCATGAATTAATCCAGACACATACATTTTAAGGCCTAATTTGCACATTACGTTAATTTATTTCTGGGCATCAACTTAATTCAAGCAATATTAACATTACTCTTGGATTTTATTGTCTTCTGTTGAAGATCTATTTCTTGAACAATATGCTGAAAACTGTTTGAAAAAATCATTATCAGTATGAAATTTGTGCCATATAATGTGTTTTGAAGTACAGTTTGTTAGCCTACATATGCCCTGTGTATTATTATCAGCCGCATGTCCAATGATGCGGCTCCAGCACTTTAAAAAAATTGACTCCGGCTCCATCCTACTTATAAAAATACATCAATTTGTAGAAATTTACCTAAATGACTTGGAAAGGATACATTTCAAAATCGCCAATCATGGTAGAAATTATTATTTTAAACAGGGAATCGGTGCCGCACCCCAAATGTTTCGAATCCGGCTCCAGCAAATTTCGTGCGCTTGATGACTTTAGCGAGCTCAACTTTGCAGATCGACCCAATTACCTCTGACTTGTAAAAAAAGTATTTAAATAATTAAAAACCCTTGTATCATCTGTTTTATAATTCAATATCATTAAAATAATAAATTATTATTTGTATTAAGTTTTATGCATTTTCATCATATTATTCTTTTAGTAGCTTGGAGACGCAGGTTTAAAATACAGCTCCGGCTGAAAAACCCCTTGTCTCCGGCTCCAATTCCCTGATTTCAGACAAATAATATTAACATTTTTAGTATTGCCAGGAACAAAACTTTACTTATCTCTACTTTTAGTCTCCTTTTTTAATGAAAAGTACTGTAGTCGGAGCTGCAGATGAAACTTTTGCTCCGGCTCCAATTCCCTGATTATTATGTACTCCCCGTCCAGTGGACGCATGGGGGGGGGGTTGAGGGAGAGATGGAGAGGACGGTCGGAAAAAGAGAAGGTGAAAGGTGATAATTTTATTTCCA
>JAUUEB010342110.1:0-12549 GCA_032362205.1 Clione limacina
ATATAGATCACCAGACTCAACACGTTGGAATATTGTTCATTAAAGTTACATTCATAGCTCAACATGACAAATCATGACTGACATCTTGCAGTTGCAACTCCCGGAAATCGAACCCGGTATAACCACATAACGAGCAGACGCACTAACTACTGAGCAGCAACAGAGCCCCAAAACAAACATTATACGACAAGAAAAAAGTAAATTTCTACTATAATATATGAGTTCCCTGTCTTAGGGAATTAGACAATTGGACTGAAAATCAAGACAAAAACTCCAGTGATCAATCTCACAGTAAACAATTTCAAAAGGATATGTACATATGATTATATCAACAACGCAGTTTCAATTAACTTCCCTGGCTTATGTATGCAACAACGATGAAAAGATTCAATTTAAAATAGTAAAAACAAACATTTACAGTTTTATTGATTACGTTCTTAATGATTAAACACTTTTCTGTGAGAGTTTTTTTTTACATTCTTTTTGAACTTGGGTGATTTCCCGGAAGACTTCCATCCCTAAACTTGTCAAAATCAAAACTTCAAGGAAACCTTGAAAGTGTTCCTTTTAAAAACGTCTCAAGTTCCTTTGTTGCTCTTAGCGTCACAATGAATCCCATGATGCTAAATCACCCAATGAGACGGACACAAGAGGAGAATAGTTCCCTCTCAACTGACACTTGGTCATTGACCACTCTCACAGGTCACGTGGACAGAGTAGCTTAATTGTTTGAAAATCAATCAAACCCCCTTCTTCTTCGTGTCTATCTTGAGTTGTGATCCTTAAAGATTCCCTTTACACGTTACTGATGATCGTGTGATGAGCGCAATTGTGTGCCGCCAGGAAAATTAGAGAACAAAGGAACGGCGAGGGAGGTTAAGATAAAAGAGAATTATAATCTATGAAATAAAGAAAATTGGAGTAATACTGTTGTGAAAGGTGAAGCAATAACACTTCTGAATAAAAGCACTAATAAAACGGGTAATTTTCCAGGCGTACCCGGGTAATACAAAGGATACTAGATACATAGTAATACGTATAGATGTCGATGAAATTAAGGCATGTAAATTCATTTAAGTTGAAACCTTTTTAAACGTCTTCTGAAGTCAGGGGAAATAAATTGGCTATTTTTTGTTAGATAGACAATTTTCTTTTAGTTTGTCAATCTTTGTATGTACAACTTATAGTTTGACATTTACCAAAATAATTATCAATGTGATGAGTCAAACTTCTTGACGGTAATAAATATTATCTTATTGAAACAACTGTTTAAACATTAAACTGGTTTTATTATAACACAGTAACGTATCTATAGGCACATTTTGTAATAACCCCTCTACATTGTGTAATCACTATGTATTTCACCAAGTTTGAAACAATTCTAGAGATAAATTGTCTATGAAGTTGAGCACCACCTAAATGACTGAAAAGCCGTAGCTATCAGCCGTTGCTAGTGTATAGCACCAGCGCCGATTAACCTTCACTGTACAGTTGATATTATTAATCTTTCATATTTGATGAAATAGCAATGACGCAAGATGCAAAGCTCTAATGTTGAAAAAATATTTCATAAATAAATGCATTTGGCGAATTTTGATAATTGAAATAATATACCAAGTGAAGGCCAAGATAATGATTGATAAATTGTATAAGTAACAAATGGTATATTAAGATTGAGTTCAATTGAGTATATTGCTTTTTCATTTAAGATAGGACCTAAAACTCTCACCTTTTCATTATCTATAACCAGAATTAGGGTAAACATGAAGGATAAACGAAAAAAAATTCAGCTATATACCATGTGAAATCATTAGAAAACAAAGCCAGCCACCAGCACTACCATCAGCAATCTTCATTAAATTGTGTATCGGGTTTTCCCCTTTAGAGATATGTGATTTCTAGGCCTGACTCCACCTAGATCATGTTGCTCATCAAGGTCGGGATGAAATGTTATACTATGGGGTTTTGGTACCGCAGGGACACTGGGTTATATTGTGAGTGGTAAGTAATACATGATCTCGGCTTTGAAAGGGTAATTGAAGATTGTAATTCCAAAATGAATCCTTCTGCTCATTATAAATTCAAGAATGTCGAAAGGCTAACAACGTTCATGTACTGTATCTCCGAGGCTAATCATGTCACTATGTGACTAGTTTTTATTTTTGCAAATTGTTCAAAAACGTACACAAATTGTTATTATTGACTAGACATACTGTACTGTTCCTTTCTTGAGGCTATGAATAAGAAAGAAAATACTTTATTTTATATGTGTAGTAATTGAGTAGATAGTTTGAACAAATGTTTCTCCCCTTTATTCTGTGTAAATAATTAAAACCATTCGATTGTAAAAAAAAATGGTCAATATAATGGAAGTTCAAGACATTTGTAGTGTTGTTAACCTGCGTACCTATTATCTTCAATAAATAAGGTTGTGTAAATTGACTTTTCAATACTAACCTCCGATCCTCTTGATTGGTTTTGAACCAATAAACTATTATTCACGAGCCTAATAGCACATGCGTAGACCGCAACACCAAGACACTTTCAAAGTTAAGAATTATGTCAAGGGTTATTTGGATTAAGGTAAACGACAACTCTAGCCCCATCATAAATATGTTTTAAATAACTGTTTGACGTCTCTTCCTTTATCTTATATCTCCCTTTTGACATCCTGAAAGCAAGAACTTTATCAAGACAAAACAAGGAGTTTATTAAGACAACACATCGTATTCAAAATCTATGAGTCAGTCTAGAAAGCCTCACACACAAATTATGATGGACATCCAAATGCCTTTTATCGCCATTATCTGCCAATATTTGTGGAATCATCATCAGAAATCAGAGTGGCTTGTGTTATGATTATCGCTCGATATGAACATTTTCCCACATCGAACATGAGCTGTTCTGCACAAATGCGGATTTAGGAAAAGCATGGATTAGAAATATTCTTTAGATAAGCATGAATTAGATGAGGATTAAGAAAAACATTGACGGGAAATTTTTATAACACAAATCAGAATAACGCGTGCTTGAAGCACAAACATAATATTTGGAGACAGAGTGGCGGATTGTATTAACGAGATATGACAATAAAAATATTGATCCAGATATAACGTACGTTTTTACTGTAAGAGAACGAAGAACGAAGATATCATTTCTTTTGAGATAAACAGGAAAACACGAAAGAGCAAAACGAACGGTCGCGAGAACAAGATGGTGATGGCGGTAAAGAGAATGCTAGTTTAAAAGAGAAAGAGGGTTAGGACGCTTAAGGTAAAGAGAGTAATAGTGTTAAAGAGAAAGATGGTGAGAGTGGTCATGAAAAAGGGTGATTAAGTTAAAGACAAAGATCGTGATAGTGTTAAAGATACTGGAAGTGTTTATTGCTCATGCAAGTCAGTAAAGTTGGGGGGGGGATGAGGGGTTTCTCTTCAGCCCCCACGACTCAAACGGACTTGGATTTTAATGATCTTAAGGATACATAGAGACAAAATCATGGCTTTGCAAAAAAATTGAGCAAACTGACCACAGGGGCACGGTAATTGCCAGCGACTATGAAAAGGCTTTCGTTTTTTTTTACTTTATATTACTATATACGCTGAGCTCCTAACTAAAAAAGCAATTTTTTTCACGAAAAAGTTACCCACAGTCACTAATTTATTTTCATCTGATTAAGACGTGTGATTTCAACTTTTGTATTGGTGCTGAACGTTAAGATACGACAATTATTAATTTTGACCTTATCAGTGGAACAAATGTGCCCTGGTGATGTCACGATCAGACTTGACCTCATAACCCGAGAACTAATAGTCATACAGTAGAAAAAATACATATTTGTAATCGTCTTGGCAACACCTTTCATTTTCGATCATTGGTTTTGTGACCATTGGTCAGCCGCTGTGGTAAAGTTTGCTCAAGTTATTTTTGGTAAAGGTGTATATTTACCCTTAGGATAATTAAAATCCAAGTCCGGTTGAGTCGTGGGGGGGGGTGAAGAGAAACATGCAATTTAAACTGATAATCGATTATCTCTAGTTATGAGAGATACAGTATCTTACGAATATATAATTACCCATAATGCAACACTTTTCGAAACTATATGCTGTTATTTAAACTAATTAATATGTTTTTAATGAGTGCGCCATGCGGCATACATGAAGCTATAATTACATTAAATAGTCTTGTCAATTTCAATCTATTGAGATAATAAATATTGAGCATAGTATGTAAGCTCCTATGAGAATGGGGTTATAAGATATAACAAGATTACTTATTTGTAACAGATACTTTATATAAAGACAATACTAAATAAAACATAATCTAAAGGTCAGTTGCTAGATAGTGGTGTTGGTTTATACTACTGAGTTTGTTTTTCTTTCTAAACTGCATCTGTATTCCAATTTTTATCATTCACAAACTAGAAAATCATAAAAAGTAGTTTTTTGCATTAAGAAATATAACAAACGTACATACTTTGCAAGGTTGAAGGACGATGGCAAGTCAAAAACATATTAACAAAACACAAGCGAATATGAAAGGTTTAAACATGAGATTGCTTGCTCAAACCGTTATGGTTAACAAGCAGAAAAAAGAAATAGTGACAATTTGTAAAGAGTATTCTTAAATCTGCGTATCAAATTATTCCCCGAAAAAATCCGCTTATGCAAAATACAAGACACCGATTTATCAACATATATCGTTATGTCCCATCAATATACCGCTAGAAATGTAAAACTGGTTTTGGCAAACAGCCGATAGTTTCCATGTAGTTTCAACACTAATGTGTTCTATAATTCAATGAGACGTATCCCCTTTTTTGTTAAAATGCATTAGGACGAGGTCTTTTATAATACAACATGAAATAAGTAAACAATACTCATTATCTTCTAATTAAAGTGTAAATGAGTTAAGTGTTTAACGATCTCGAGTAAACATGGAAGTTAATTAGTTTGAGCAACATGAATTACGGCTCATTATATACAACCATCGTGGCGGGAATAAAACATTACATGTGAGTACTGTGAAAATAAATAAGTCAACACCATTTTTTTCGAAACTTGAGAACACACGCAGTATTTTGTTTCTGAATTTAAAATTAATTTTATTCAAATTTGTCTATTCTATTCCCGACACCAAGTATCGGTGTAGGGTATGTGATGCTTCTCGTTTCTCTGTCTGTCTGTATATCTGTGGACACGACAACTCAAGAAATATACCACTCATAAATCTTGTACGATGTTGTTATTCAACCCGATGAAGACCCCTATTTCATTCCAGCAAGATATGTTAACAATTGACAGAGTGATGGAATTTAATTTAATTACCAAAGAATGATAGAGCTATACTCGATTGGCTCCATCACTGACAGGTTTCTTCTTCCGGCGTTCAAGATCGCGTTTAATACCAGTGCAACCTTTTGCGCGGAACATTGTACTGTGTTCCTTTGCGCCGCGCAACACACGATCTTTTAATGAATCGTTTAAAGCGTTCTCTGTGGCGTAGTGGCGTATTGTCTTACGTGATTTTTTCCTTTTCTTTTTAGATAACTCTAAATATGTCTTCATTTTTTCCATTCTTAAAAGTTTGTTGTTGCTTTTTTAGAAAAATGAATTGTACAGTACTTTACGATTCTTGTCCTTGGTCTGGTAATTATACCTACCATAAAAGATCAGTTACTTTTCAATAAAGAAAGAAGTTTATAAACATGTTTTGCGTGTGAGAGATAGATAGAGAAAGATGTGATAGTTAAGTGTAGAGAGAGAAAGATAGTAAAAGAGGGAAGGAGGGGGAGACGAAAAAAATCTTGATTCAACCGCCATCTTTGTCCGCTTTTCAAGTTTTCAGTTTTTCTTTTTTCTTTCCACTCTTTTGCAATCTTTACTCTTCCGCTATTAACACAAACAACAACCAAGAGTTTCATGTTTTAGACCATACAATAATTAACATACAAAATTACAGAAGTGTGAGGTTTCTGATGCTCTAATTCAATGCTTATGACCTAGCAGAAAAAAAAATTGAAATGACCAGCGTAGCGTGTTAATGTGAAAAATGCCGAATGGATTCAGATGTTGTTTTCTTAGTCTTTTTCCTTGATTATAGCGACAAAAGGTATTATATGATTCATTTAACAGTTACCACAGATCTGTGAAAGTGCTTTTATTTCATTTACCGCTGCATTAAGCATTATTTGTCTTCGTCCGCTCAGTGCACCCTCAAGTCTTGACAATACAACAACATGTTTGGACAGCTCATGTCAGAGTGTTCTATAAGCCATGTAGATGTGTCTTTGTTCAAAATGCATCTTCATGTGTATAAATATATGTGATATACTGAGGGTGATGTTAATAGGGTGTGACACGTGTACTAATGTTTAGAGGGTAAAGATGATACATGGGATTAAACCACGATCATTTAAAGGAATCATGATTTTTCGTAAGACATATCTCAGCTTGCGTTTAATGTATCTTCATTTTAAACTATATACTATAGTCCGAGCGATGCCTCTATTTAAAGTACATCGTACATGGTTTAATTCCATATACTAGGTTTCATAGTTGAATATACATAATAAGCGTGTGCTGAATTCGAAGCTGTAAATATTGAGCATTTCAAGTCATGGCTATTTAAAAATGGCGGCCACAATAGAAAACAAACGAATAAGGGTTAACCAACAGCTGCCAAACTGTTCTGATACAATCAAAACGATATATCTATCCATAGATTTTGTTAACCGATGAATTTATTCCCAAGGTCAAATTTGAATTCCAAGGTCGTTTGTAGGTCAAGGTCAGAATAAAATTTTCAAATTCCATGAATATAGAGCTTTGAATGAGACACACATTTCTATTTACTTTATCAACCGTCAGAGCTAGTAAGAAAACACTATTCAAAATTGTCACTGTCAAGGTCATAACCATATTCCAGGTAATGCATGTCATTATATCATTATATACTTTGTAGGCCTGGCGCGTGTAATACGAATAATTAAATTAAACCGGTTTTGTAATTTTTAAAAGCTAAAATATGCTTATTCAAAAAGTCGATTACCATATATGCTGCAAACAGAGTAAAGGAGTAATGTGAACATAGAATAGACACTTATAGCAACAGAAAGTTAAGATAAATAATAAATACAATAAAGGGCCACGAGACATTGTCAGAATAAAGAAAAAACAAAACAAAAAGATAGAAAAGGAAATACATAACACAACAGAAGAAGAAAATAATCCCACTAGCTCATTTGTAGAGAAAAGAAAAAAATGAAATACATTAGAAGCTGGGCAGATTTATTCATATCATTATTGTGATTGACCTTACGATGTCAAGGTGATGTCTTAAACTTCAATGCAGGGGAAGCTACTGTCACCACTTTTGGTTTATTGGCGAGAGACTCGATGAGTCAATCAGAGAAATTAGTCTGATTAAAACAGCAATGATTGATGGCAATCCTTACAGATTCATGTGTTGCATATGTATGAGGGGACTTAACACAGTATCGGATAGCAGCAGTGGCAGTTTAACAAGATAAATACATGAAAAGTTTTTGGTGACCAATGAAATGTCGCTTTGAGTAATACAAAGAATGAAATGTTGCTAGGAGTATTGATGGAATAATGTGCGTTATTTAGTGTGCTGATAGAAAATAATTGACTCCCACCATATTTAATGGTAGATTGTTTTTAATCACATTATAACCTCAAATCCAAATCATACCTGGACCCTTTATGGTTAATCTAACTTTTAAAACCTTTCTTGAAAATTGTGCACTGGTTGAGATGGGATGAAGTAATGAAGTGAAACGTTTATTCAATTCAATTCAAGTTTATTTAAGATAACAGTTTGTCAAACTGTATACTTTCTGGGAAACTGAGAATGTATTGCAGTGTTAATGTTCGTTGGTTCTAACGTGATATAAAGGGCTCGGAAGACTGGTAGGCAACGCGTCTATCTACTATGCAGAGTACCTGGACTCGATTCTCGGGAGTTGCAATCGCGTGTATTCGGTGAGTTTTCACGTTGAGCTATAATCCTTAAAGTGTATCTTCCTTTAACACAATGACCTACTTAGGGGTGGAACACTCAACTTCTTTCCTTTGGATGATAATTAGTTTGTTATTACTATTTTCTAATATCAAATTGTTAAATTTATTAAAAAAAATGATGACAATAACTAGGTTGCCCTACAGATATTGTAACAATCCTATTATAGGATAAAGGGAGAAAGTAAAAGAAAACAGACTAGTGTCATAATAAGTGTGTTATGTGAATTTTAGGATTGATAGAATGAGAAGAATGAGAATTGTGAGTTATTTAAATAGATCGGAAAAACTAAGTCTTTATTGGATTATTTTGTGTTAAGATTTAAAGCACTTATAAAATGTGACCTAATGAGACACTAAAAAAGAAATAGAACGATGGATAGAAACGTAAATTCAGAAAGAAGGACTGTCAACCGATACCTGTTCACGTGTATTTTCATTTTACATTACGAGTAAACTTCATTTTTATAGATGTACGTCTTTAAATATACTTATTACCCGAAATCGAGTATTTACTACTCGCGGAGGGTATAGTGACGCGGCTCGTTTGTGTGTCTGTCTGTGGCAATGATAACTCAAGAAAGATACAACTGATTGACTTCAAATCGTGTACGACGTTGTAATTCAACCAGTCGAAGACGCCTATGTAATACGAGCAATATCCGTTAAAAATTGACAGAGTTATGGAATTAAAACTAGTTACCAAGGGATAATAGAGATAAACTCGATTGGCAGGTTTCTTCTTCTTTCCGGCGCGCGGGCGTTCAATATCGCTAGTGCGTAACTTTATCATACAGGACAGTGTACAGCGTTATATTGCGCCGCGCAAAACACGATCCTTTATGAATCGTTTAAAGCTTGTTATTGATTGCAATCCAAGCAGGAATTTAACTTTCTCAATGTTTTTCAATACACATTGTGTTTCACATTAAAAGATCGTAACAAGTAAAAGATTGTATGTGTTGATGCATGCCTTCTTCCTAGCAGCGTAATTTATTGACTTGAAGAAAGGATTTGCAAAGAAAGTCATACAGTACGAATGATTAGCAATAAAAGATGCTGCATGCTATAAATACTCAAATTTGAAAGATAGAACGCATAAATATCCAAAAGCTCATATTTAGAATAATATGTCATGTTCGAAAATTAGGAAATAGTCATTAAATTAATAAAATCATGGAGGCCGCCATACACAATTTGAGAGACAATAGACACGATTCATCTTGTTCATTGAATTGATCATGATAATGTGTTCAGCATATTTGGTAATGTTATAAAGATTATTCCAAATTTATCAAAATGAACAACAATCTACATCGCTTCTAAGGCAAAAAAGGTTGAGTTTTTCAACGCAAGGAAGTACTTGTTGCAACATTACAGTTAGAGATCGTTATTTAGAGAACACTTTGATATCTTGTATCAGTCAAAGAGTTGCTGCTTTCTGCTTGGCCGTTTACTGAGAATTAATCAGAGAGTTTGAACAAATTTAATCTTTTTAAAGCGTCTTTTTGTTTGAAAGCACCACCTTGCCTGTTAAATAACAGTTACGTTTTTTCTCTTGAAATGAAAATAATCATAGATAAAGTCCTTAAGAGTGCAAAACCTGATCTGCTGAAAGTTGAAACCTCCCCATGATCTTCTTAAACTGTGCTGAGAGTCTAACCACGTGCCCAAGAACATGTTTCTAGTTCCTATTAGCTATTCATTTAAAGTCGCCGCAGTCTAATATGGTCTAATAAGGAAAATACACAAATTACGAAGTCAGGTGGAGGTAATAACAGCGAATAGAAAACTAATCCAAGACAAAGAATACTCAAGTTAACAGAAAAACGTTATAAATACAATAAACTACAATAACAAGAACAGCTTACAAACTAGCACGCAAGGAATAATCGCGGTGTTGTTTGGATTTCAAGATGGCGTCGCGAACTCTCTCAGCCTCTCGCTTGTTTACAGAGCGAATATGATATATATATATGATATATGATATTCTGCATGATAGACAAATGATTCATCCATTGAACCACAGAACCGGATTAAAAGTGGCGTTAAAAATAAGTATATATCATATACCAGTTTTTTACACACTAATAAGCATATATATGAGCAGTGTAAAGTCTAATTCGGCAATAACAATCCTATTTTTGGTATAACAACACCGCGATTTTCCCTATCCGGATACAAACTACGACATAACGCACGTTAACAAGGAGAGAAATATGAGGTGGTGAGACGATGAGGCCTTGTGTGAAGCTCTGCTTTCCGAGGCATCCCATCATCTTTTGAGTGAATGGAAGAGCAAGTCTGCGTTATATGGACCGACAGTCATATGAGCGTAAATATGAATATGAGTGGTGGTAAGACGTTAAGGCCTTGTGAAAAGTTTAGCCGTCCCGGGGCATCACATTATCCTTTGAGTGAATGTGAGAGAGTTTTATGACTATCATATATCAAATACAATAAATTGGTACATTTTTAAGATACCAGGGGTTTAGCACATGTGTCAACCAAGGCGTATTAGTACCCGAAGAATGAAAATAACAGAAAGTGCAAAAACACAACACACCAGTATCTACACCAATAAGACATAAAAAAACAGATCAGTTAAACTGACCAAAACTCGAACACATACACATTCTTAGATACAATTATATGCATGATGTAATAAAATGGAAAACAACTTGAAAAGACAATGTCACTTATAACGAGTACGGACTCCGACTTCTTTAACATTGAACAAATCCGCAAATAATGTCACCATGACCATGAAGATTAACAGGATGGGAAGAAACATAAGTAAACAACAAAATAAAACACATAGTGGCACGAACGACATCTTAGAAAGCATGTAATAAGGAAATGTTGCTCAAATATACTATTTTGGACTGTTTTTATTCAAAGAAAACAAACAGCTACTATTATAGTAAATGAAGTTATCATAATATGACAATTCTCTCTTATTTAACCAAGGCTTAATGTATCCATTGTCAATTGTAAATAGAAGTTAATCCGTATCTTATTTCGTGAAAAGGGGCTGTCTTGTTTATGTTTTTATTTTAACTACGAGGCATTCAATCTTAGCTTTCATTAGGTTTATATAACATTATTCTGTATTTAATTATACCCCTGAGATTACAAGACGGAATTGAAAGAAAAACGTGATGTATTTCAAATACATTTTTAAGGCGTGCCAACCCATCATATATCAGTTGGAATGGTATAGTCATGTTGTGTTAATATGCGGTTTACCAATCATCTCACTATTAGGTTTTTGAATAGAGAATTCATCTTTTAACTTATATCTTACGTTAAATTTCCAAATTGCTTATTAAATTAGGGGATTAATATTCAGACAATATGGTAATAGGTAATTATCAAAGAGGACATTCAACAACCGTGTAATACGATAATGATTAGCTCGCTCGGTGAATTATTAACTCCAAATTTGTTGAACGACAGTTCGTATTTTCTATCTTTGTATAGGAGAAGTAGCTAATTAGGCGAATAGCTATTTTCTCTTATTAGCTTTTTTCTGATTTACCTTATAATTATCTGATAACATGGTTGTTGAACATCCCATTTGATAATTGCTTTACACAAACCAATAGATTCAACTCTTCTTCATCACAATATTTCACAAGTACTGCAATATTGTTTACTTGTTTTTTTAGGCTAACCAAATTTTGTGTCGGGGCTTTCATCAGGTCATTGACTCATTTGAAATTAATGTCATTTTTATACATAAACTAGAATTTGGAGTCGCTAACGCTCCCTCATTTTTTCGTTTTGGTCGATACCCTAATCTTGCAATGTTATCTCTAAATAACACACTGTATTCCCCCTAAGGTTTTCGATGCATGAATGATATTAAAAAGCCCCCACCCTGCAAGCAAAGAATGCTCATTTATACTCCCCTCTTGAAGGGAAAACCCCTTACAAAAACTCATGCGCTTTGCGCCATTCTCCATCCCCTTTTGAAAACACTTAATTTCCTGTCCCTGTTTTCTACCACCGTGTGGTAAGTAAAGTTTTGTCCCGTGCTCATGTTAAAGCGTAGTGGAATCAAGAGTAAGAGTCTTGATTGTACTAGGGTTAACGCATTATGTGATCGTTTCCCGTTGCTTTTCACACCCCTCTACTTCTGCTTTACATAAATAGATTATCTACTCTTTTCTCCAGGGGTGAAAACGCAGAGTTGACGGGGGCGTTTTTTGAAACACAAAATATGGTTGCGCAGAATTTTGACATCCACACTAAGAATATGCCGATGATTTATCGTACCCTGTCTAGGAAAGACACGAACCTAAAATTGAAAGTGTCCAGAGGAGTGTCATCAGGATTTAAGAGAACTTAAAGATGCGTATATGGTGAAAGACTTAAAGCCTTATACTTGTCTAGCATTAGGTATAGGGAACTCAGAGCAGAACTTAGCTAGACCTACAAGATTTAACATGACATTGACAATACAATAAAAATGACTTTTTTTTTAAATCTTAAACAAACACATATC